>JAUELO010022016.1:0-11014 GCA_032357855.1 Amphibolips quercusostensackenii
CCCTCAAACGTCTTGATCGGTTGAGAAGAATTTTGGCAAATGCTTTGTCCCGGTTGACGTGGAACGTCCCATATATAGAAATTTATAGAAAGTAAACGACGTTGTTTTTTTTTATTTAATACGAAAACTGACATAAAATTATATACACAAAAAAATTCCAGACTTGGGAATAATTAAAAAATTAAAAATTCTTAATCGCTGTAAAATTCTTCGATAATTTTTTGAATGTATAGCGTGATTCCGGGGTCAAAATAATGCTTTAAAAAATTGCAGTCAAACCTGGATTTCTCGCCCGTTTGAAGACTAACGGTGACGACTAGAGAGGTCCACCAAACGTTAGCAGTCAGGGGCGTATGAACGTACCATTTTCAGTGGATTTTTCTGCGCAATAAAAAATATTTTGAAAATTTTTTTTCCTAATACAGAGATAAAACTAAACTAAATATTTAATGGAAATGAGGAAGAAAGTTTGTTGTTACCATTCAAAGACAGCAGTATCCAAAAGCACATCACTATTTTGCAACAAAACACCTTGTAAAACACTTATTAGCATTCGACATTTTGAAATTGCAAAATGTCGTTGAGGGAAGATAGGTTGGATAGCCATACGACAGCGCCACCAACACAGAACTATGACAAGGAATTTGAATTTCAGTTAAATATTAATAAGAAATCTTATAATAAATAATTAATTTTAAACTGTAGGATATCATTTTTGATTAAGATAACTTGATATGCATCGCTCTTGTTAATTAAAATTGCTTGATCAATAAATTCGAGATACACCAGAGTTTGCGTGTCCAGTGGCGCTGTTTTCAAGGTCAAAGAGGCACATTCTATTGCAGGAAATTAGTCAACTGCGACGCAACGTTGTGACGCAGTTACTCAGCTAGGTCATTAGGCACAGCGCTTCATTGCTACGCTCCTGTTTTTTTACACTTGACTGACCACGAAGGGCCTTCCCCTTTGGCACCCGAGCTTCGCTCATCCTACTCCGCAGCGCGGCGTCAATTCCCGTAGGGGGCAATCATAGGGAGAGAAATCCAGGTTCGACCGTAGTCCCAAAAAGATCAATTTTCAATTGAACTGATGAATCTTTAATTGGAAAAGTAGAATTTTAAACAAACAAAAAATGCATTTTCAACCAAGAAAATTTTTTTCTACCAAAAAAGACGAATTTTCCACTGAAAAAAGATAATGTTTTAACCAAAAATTGAATAGTTGAAGTTTAAGTTCAAAAAATTAATGTTTGACCAAAAAAATGAATTTTTAACTAATATGATGGAATGTTCAACTGGAATAGTTAAATTTTCATTTGAAAACCTTCAATAAAAAAAAAACAAATTTCCAAAAAAGATTTTCTCTGTTGTTTACTTATTATTGATTCATAACTAAAAAGCCAAAGTTAAGTTAAAAATTTCAGGAAACCCGCAACTTTCTAGAAATTTCTAAAAAAAGATAGTATTAAACAATAATTAATTGTTCAAACAATTATGTTTGTTAACTTGCATTACTTATTATCTCACTTAGTAAAAAGTTTTCAGAAAATAAAAAATTTCCGAAAAAATCCCAACTATCTAGCATAACAATAGAAGATGATAATTATAAACAATAATAATTTCTTAAAATAATTATTTTCGTTTAATTTTATTAATTTTTACTTTGCTATAAGTAAAAAGTGGACAAAAAGTTGAATATTAAAAAAAAACCGCAACTTTCTAGCATTATTCAGAGAGAACATTAATCAAAATAATAATAAATTATTTATACAATTACGCTTCTCAACTTGAATTAATTATTACCTAACTCTTATTGAAAAGTGGGCCAAAAGAGGAAATGTTTTAAAAAGTGCAACTTTAGCATTATGCTCTGATAATATTGTTGTTAATAATAATAAATGGTTTAAACAATTATAAAAAATTATTTTAAAAAATTAATATAAATATAATTAGCGACAGAAAAAAGCTTTTGGCCTTTTTTTATAAAAACCACACAATCCTCTAAAAGACAAAAAAATTCAAAAATTATTTAAAAATTATTATATAAAAATATCTCAACTATAACTCACCATATTTAACATTAGGTTGTACAGAGGGGATTTTTAAATATTCTCGAAAATTTTCGATAGCTAATTCATTCAATTCGTCAGAAGACATTTTATGGGCCCTGTAAAGAAATAACCACAAATAAAACTTTTGTAATTAATATGAAAATAAGTAAAAATTTTTGAAATGAATTTATTTATAAAATAATAAATATAATTTAAGCTATACCTCCTATTTTATTCGCAAATTGTAACAGAAACAGTCTGAAGGCCTTGATTAAAATTGTCTTCGCACCTAACAAGCACAGAAAAAGAAAGTCTGATAAGCTTTCTTATCACAAAGACCACAGACACAAAATAAAGATATCTTCACACAACTCTTAGTATCACCTCAATTAGCGATAAAAATATAAAATTTAAAATTAAGCAAAAAAAATTGTTTTAATTGGAAACGAAAGTTTCTTCAATCAGGGTGTCTACTAAAATCCCATATAACAGCAGTTTCGGGGGTTGCCTCGCACTGACCTTGTTTGGAAATCGGTACCCAAAACGTAAACAGTCACGGCCGTGTAAACTATTTCTGTTGGGGTTTTCTCCGTAGTAATAAATATTTTTTTAATTTTGTTCAATTTGTTGTATAATACATGTAATAATTTAAACTTGAAAATTGATTCTCTAAAAAAAAAAATATTTTCAACAAAATACATGAATTTTCAACTAAAAACGAACAATTTTCAATAATATGGTTGAATTTTAAACTAAAACAGATATTTTGTCAACCGAAAATTTAATAGTTAAATTTTTATTTGCAAAAAAATTTTTTTTTTTTTGGTAGTTAAATTTTCAATTAAGATGATGAATTTTCAATTGAAATGTTAAATTTTCATATGAAATATTTGAATTTTAAACAAACGATAATTAATTTTTAAATGAAATGATTAATTTTTAACTAAAATAATTGAACTTTCAACCAAGAAGATTAATTTCTATGAAAAAAGACGAATTTTCAACAAAAAAAAATGAATTTTTAAGTAAAAAAAATAAATTGTCGAACAAAAATTAATAGTTAATTTTTCAGTGAAAAAAATTAATGTTTAAACAAAAAGATAAACTTTCAACTCAAGTCATAGAATTTTAAATGTTCATATGGAATAATTGAATTAAAAAAAAACATGATTTTCAAATAAAATGATGAATCTTTAACTAAAATAATTAAATTTTTAACCAAGAAAATCAATTCCTACCAAAAAAGATGAATTTTCAAAAAAATAGATAAATTTTCAACAAACAAAAATCTGAAACATAATTGAATAGTTAAATTTTCAGTTGAAAAAAATTTTTTTTTAAAGTAGATACATTTTCAAACAAAAATAAGAATTTTCAACTCAATGAATTGAATTTTAAATTTTCATATAGAATAATTGAATGAAAAGAAAATGATTTTCAAATAAAATGATGAATCTTTAACTAAAATGATCAAATTTTCAACTAAGAAAATTATTTTTTACCAAAAAAGACGAACTTTAAAAAAAATAGATGAATTTTCAACAACAAAAAAATCTGAAACAAAACTGAATAGTTAAATTTTCAGTTAAAGAAAATTTTTGTTCAAAAGTTGATACAATTTCAAAAAAGATGATGAATTTCCAACTAAAGTGTTAAATTTTCATATGAAATAATTTAATTTAAAAAAAAACTAATTTTCAAATAAAAAAATTAATCTTTAACTAAAATAATTAAATCTTCAACCAAAAAATTAATTTCTACCAAAAAGACGAATTTTAAAAAAAATAGATGAATTTTTAACTAAAAAGAAAATTCTGAAACAGAAATTGAAAAGTTAAATCTTCAGTTTAAAAAAATTAATTTTCCACTAAAAAGATCAATTTTCAACTCAAATGATAGAATATTTAATTGAAAGTTAAATTTTCATTAAAAAAAAAATAATTTAAAAAAAGACATATTTTCAAACAAGATAAATTTCTAACCAAAATGTTAAATTTATTTTTAGGTGACATTATTAAATTTTAAACCAAAAAAATTATTTTTTAAATAAAATGATTAATTTTTAACTATAATAATTGAATTTTCAATCAAGAAGATAAATTCTTCCCAAAAAGACGAATTTAAAAAAAAATAGATGAATTTTTAAGTAAAAAAAAAAATTATTAAACAAAAATTATGGGTAAATTTTAAGTTAAAAAAATTAATGTTGAAACAAAAAGATGAATTTTTAACTCAAATTATGAAATGTTAAATTTTCATATAGAATAATTGAATTTGAAACCAAAAAAAAAAATTTTTAATAAAATGATGAATCTTCAACTAAAATAATTGAATTTTCAACTAAGAAAATCAATTTCTACCAAAAAATACGAATTTTGAAAACAAAAAATTGATGAATTTTTAAGTAAAAAAGATAAACTGTGAAACAAATTTAATTGTTAAATTCTCAGTTAAAAAGAATTAATGTTTAAACAAAAAGATGAATTTTTAACTCAAATCATGAAATGTTAAATTTTCATATGGAATAATTAAATTTTAAACCAAAAAAATATTATTTTTAAATAAAATAATGAATCTTCAACTAAAATAATAGAATTTTCAACTAAAAATATTAATTTCTACCAAAAAATACGAATCTAAAAAAAAATAGATGAATTTTCAACAAAAAAAGATAAATTGTCAAACAAAAACTAAAGTTAAATTTTCAGTCAACAAAATTTTAAAAGAAAAAATAGTTACATTTTCAAACAAGATGATGAATTTTCAACTAAAATGTTAAATTTTCATATTAAATGACACAATTTTCAACCAAAAAAAATTGATTTTTGAATAAAATAATTAATCTTTAACTAAAATAATTAAATTTTCAAGCAAGAAAATTGATTTCTACAAAAAAAGACGAATTTTCAAAAAAATAGATATATTTTCAACTTAGAAGAAAATTCTGAAATAAAAATTAAACAGTTGAATTTTCAGTTAAAAAAAAATAATGTTTGACCAAAGCGATAAATTTTCAACTCAAATAATGGAATATTTAACTGGAATAGTTAATTTAAAAAAAGAAACTGTTAAAAAAAATAGTCACATTTTCAAACAAGATGAATTTCTAACTGAAATGTTGAATTTTCAGATAAAATAATTTATTTTAAACCATAAAATTAATTTTTAAATAAAATGATTAATTTTTAACTAAAATAATTAAATTTTCAACCAAGAAGATTAATTTCTGCCAAAAAAGACGAATTTTTAAAACAAAAAATTGATGAATTTTGAAGTAAAAAAGATAAATTATTAAACAAAAATTACAGGTAAATTTTCAGTTAAAAAAAATTAATGTTTAAACAAAAAGATGAATTTTTAACTCAAATTATGGAATATTAAATTTTCATATGGAATAATTGAATTTTAAACAAAGACAAATTAATTTTCAAATAAAATGATAAATCTTTAACTAAAATAATTCAATTTTTAACAAAAAATAATAATTCCTAAAAAAAAAAACGATTTTTCAAAAAATGGATGAATTTTCAACTAAAAAAGATAAATTGTGAACCAAAAATTGAATAGTTGAATTTTTAGTCAAAACAAATTTTTTTTAAATAGTTACATTTTTAAACAAGATAATAGATTTTCAACTAAAATGTTCAATTTTCATATGAAATAATTGGATTTTAAACCAAGAAAATTAATTTCTACCAAAAAACACGAATTTTCAAAAGAATAGATGAATTTTCAATTAGAAAGAAAATTCTTAAACAAAAATGAAACAGTTAAGTTTTCAGTTAAAAAAAATCAATGTTCGACTAAAGCGATAAATTTTCAACTCAAATAATGGAATATTCAATTGAAATAGCTAAATTTTTATTTAAATAAAAAGTAATTAAAAAAATAGTCATATTCTCAAACAAGATCAATTTATAACTGAAATGTTGAATTTTTAGATGAAATAATTAAATTTCAGACCAAGAAATTAATTTTTAAATAAAATGATTAATTTCTTACTAGAAAAGTTGAATTTTCAACCAAGAAGATTAAATTTCTACCAAAAAATACGAATTTTTAAAACAAAAAATTGATGGATTTTTTAATAAAAAAGATAAATTGTCAAACAAAAATTATATGTTAATTTTCTGTTTAAAAAAAATTAATTTTCAAACAAAAAGATAAATTTTGAACTTGAATTATGGAATGTTGAATTTTCATATGAAATAATTAAATTTTAAATCAAAAAAATTATTTTTGATATAAAATGATTAATCTTTAAGTAAAATAATTTAATGTTTAACAAAAAATATCAATTTCTTCCAAAAAATACGAATTTAAAAAAATAGATGAATTTTCAACTGAAAAAGATAAATTGTTAATCAAAAACTAAGTAGTTAAATTATCAGCCAAAAAAAATTTTAAAAGAAAAAATATTTAAATTTTTAAACAAGATGATGAATTTCCAACTAAAATGTTGAATTTGATATGAAATAATTGAATTTCAAACCAAAAGAATATTATTTTCAAATAAAATAATGAATCCTTAAGCAAAATAATTTAATTTTTAACCAAAAATATTAATTTCTACCCAAAAAGAGGAATTATAAAAAAATAGATGAATTTGTAAAAACAAAAAATCTGGAGCAAAAATTAATTAGTTAAATTTTTAGCAAAAAAAAATTAATGTTTGACCAAAGAGATGAATTTTCAACTCAAATGAGGAAAAATTCAATTGGAATAGTAATTATATTTACAGTAAAAAAAAAAAATTTAACAATAAAATAAAATTAAAAAAAAAGTAGTTGCATTTTCGAACAAGATGATGAATTTTCAACTAAAATGTTAAATTGTCATATAAAAATAATTGAATCCTAAACCGAAAAATATTAATTTCCAAATAAAATGATGAATCTTTAACTAAAATAATTCAATCTTCAACCAAGAAAATTAATTTCTAACAAAAAAGACGAATTTAAAAAAAAATAGATGAATTTGAAACAAACAAAAATCTGAAACAAAATTGAATAGTTTAATTTTCAGTTTAAAAAATAATGTTTGACTAAGGAGATAAATTTTCAACTTAACTGATGGAATATTCAATTGGGATAGTTACATTTTTATTTGAAAAAAACTAATTAAAAAAAATAGTCACATTTTAAACAAGATAAATTTCTAACTAAAACGTAAATTTTCAGATGGAATAATTGAATTTTTAAGCAAAAAATTAATTTTAAATAAAATTGTTAATTTCTAAATAAAATAATTGAATTTCCAACCAAGAAGATTAATTTCTACCAAAAAGACGAATTTTCAAAACATAAAATAAATGGATTTTTAAGTAAAAAAGATGAATTGTCAAACAAAAAAAAATAGTTACATTTTCAGTCAAAAAAAATTAATGTTAAAAAAAAAAGATGAATTTTCAACTCAAATCATGAAATGTTAAATTTTTATATGGTATAATTGAATTTGAAATCAAAAAAATATTATTTTCAAATAAAAAGATGAATCTTTAACCAAAATAATATAATTTTCAACAAAAAATATTAATTTCTACCAAAAAAACGATTTTTCAAAAAAATGGATGAATTTTTAACTAAAAAAGATAAATTCTCAACAAAAAATTGAATAGTTGAATTTTTAGTCAAAACAAACTTTTTAAAAATAGTTACATTTTCAAATAAGATAATAAATTTTAAACTAAAATGTTAAATTTTTATATGAAATAATTGAATCTTAAACCAAAAAATATTAATTTTTAAATAAAATGATGAATCTTTAATTAAAATAATTAAATCTTCAACCAAGAAAATTAATTTCTACCAAAAAAGACGAATAAAAAAAAATGGATAAATTTTCAACAAACAAAAATCTGAAACAAAATTGAATACTTAAAGATTCAGGTAAAAAAATTAATGTTCAACCAAAGAGATAAATTTTCAACTAAAATAATGGAATATTTAATTGGCTAAATAAAAGAGACGTTTTTTAACTAAAACAGATAATTTTTGACTAAAATGATGTTTGTTGAGAATGTTTGAAAAAATAATTTTCAAACAAAAAAAAATAATTTTTAACAAACAAAAAAATAATAATTCCCAAAAAAATAGTTAAATTTTTGAATAAAATGATGAACTTCCAGCTGAAATTATGAATCTTTAACTAGAATAATTGAATATCCAACTAAGATGGTTAATTTCTACCGAAAAATACAAATTTTCAACTTAATAAGATAATTTTTCAGACAAAAATTAAATAGTTAAATTTTTAATTAAAAAAATTATTATTCAACCAGAGAGATGAATTTTTACCTAAAATTATGGAATATATTCCATTTGGATAGTTACATTATCAGTTTAAAAAAAAACTAATTTTTAACCCAAAAAAAAACTAATTTTCAACCAAAAAAAAACAACTAATTTTCAACCAAAAAAAAAACAACTAATTTTCAACAAAAAAATCTAATTTTCAAAAATAGTTAAATTTTCAAATAAAATCATGAATTTTTAACTGGAACAGTTAAATTTTAAACCAAAAAGATGAAATATCATTTAAAATGATATATCTTTAACTCGAATTGTAGAATTTTCAACTAAAAAGCTGAATTTTCAACCAAGAAAATGAGTTTTCAAATAGAATGATAAATCTTTAACTAGAATAGTTGAATTTTCAATCAAAAAGATTAATTTATAACAGAAAAGATGAATTTTTAATTAAAAAAAAAATATTTTTCCAAATAAAAATTAAATGCTTAAATTTTTAGTTAAAAAAAATAATACTTAACCAAAACAATGAATTTTTCAACTAGAATGATGGAATTTTTAGTTTAAAAAAATAATTATTATTAACAAAAAAAATTTTTTCAATCGTTACATTTTCAAACACAGTAATAAATTTTCAACTAAAATAATGATTCATTACCTGAAATAATTGAATTTTCAAATAAAGAAGATGAATCTTTAATTAGAATGACTGAATCTTTAACCGGAAAAAGATTGATTTTAAATTAAAATGATTAATTTCTAACAGAAAAGAAGAATTTTCAATTTAAAAAAATATTTTTTCAAGTAAAAATTAAATGCTTAAGTTTTTAGTTTTAAAAAAAATAATACTTACCAAAGCGATGAATTTTTTAACTAAAATGATGGAATTTTCAGTTTAAAAAAAAATTATTTTCAACAAAAAAATTTTTTTTTTGAATTGTTGCATTTTTACACACAGTGATGAATTTTCAATCAAAATAATGATTCATTAACTGAAAAAATTTAATTTTCAACAAAAAAATAAACTTTACCTGCAATGATGGAATATTTATTTGGAATATGTAGTTACATTTTCAGTTAGAAAAAAAATTGAAGTTGAATTTTCATTGAGAAAAAATTAATTTTAAATTAAAATGATACAATATTTAAATAAAATAGTCACATTTTTAGTTAGAAAACAATAATTTTCAACCAAAAAAACAAACTAATATTGAACAAATAGTTACATTTTCAAACAAAGTTATGCTTTTTTACCAAACATATGAATTTTCAACGAAGAATATTATTTCCACAAAAAAAGACGAATTTTCAATTAAAAAAAAATTTTTTCAGCATAAAATTGAAAAGTAACATTTTTAGTTATAACAAATTAGTGTTCAACCAAAGAGAAAAATTTTTTAACTAAAATTAAATTAATTGAAAAAAATATTTACAGTTTGAATCAAAGTGATGAATTTTTAACCAAAAAGATGTATTTTCAAAGAATAAGATAAATTTCTGCCAAAAGAGACGAATTTTTAACCCAAAATAGATCCTTTTTTAGACAAAAATCGGATAGTAAAAATTTTAGTTTAAAAAATTCATGTTTGACGAAAAAGATTAATTTTTACCTAAACTTATGGAATATTCAATTGGAACAGTTATATTTTCAATTTAAAAAAATCATTTTTAATAAAAAAAAAACTAATTTTTAAGAAATAGTTACATTTTCAAATAAAAAGATAAATTTTCTACTAAAATTTTGAATCTTTAACTAGAGTAATTGAATTTTCGACTAAGAAGATTAATTTCTGCCAAGAGAGACGAATTTTCAACTACCAAAGAAACTTAAATACTTGCATTTTTTATTTTTACCAGAGATAAATTTTTTTACTAAAATGATGGAACATTCATTTGGAATAGTTACATTTTTAGTTAAAAAAAATAATAATTAAAAAAAAATAATAATTTAGAAAGAAAATTAATGTTCAACCAAAGGGAAGAATTTTCACATAAACAATTATGGAATATTTAATTAGAATGGTTACACTTTTAGTTTAAAAAATTTATTTTCAACTAAAAAAATTGATTTTCAAAAAAACAGTTACATTCTCAAATAAAATTATGAATTTGAACCAAGAAGATTAATCTCTAACGAAAAAGACGAATTTTCAATTTTAAAAAATATATATAATTTTCAAGACAAAAAATGTGTATTAAAAAAATCCAAACAATTACTTGAAAGAATTTCCAACGAAAAAAACATTGATCCAACAAACTTGTTATATTTTGGATTAAAATAGCACATTTTTAACGAAAAATGGAACACTTGCATTTTCGGTTAAAAAAAAATTCCAAACCAAAAAAAACTGATGAATATTTGAACCAAAAGTTAAATATTTAAATTTCCAGTCAAAAAATTAATGTTAACAAAAAGGACATGAACTATTATCTAAAATAAGGAAATATTTAACTGGCATAGTTAAATTTTCAGTTAAAAAAATTATTTTGAAATAAACAAAAACGAATTTTCAACAAAATAGTTTAATACAGTAATGTAAAGCTACTTTTTCAAACGAAGAATTGTTATTTAATTTTATGTTGTAATTTAAAAAAATTAGACACGCTTAAAAAAGAACCTTTGTCATTTTCAGGTTTTTCCAGGTACATTCGGGACTCGTTTATCGTGGGACTCGTTTTTTTCGGAACATTCAGGACTCGTCTATCTAGACGTTCG
>JAUELO010022034.1:0-11014 GCA_032357855.1 Amphibolips quercusostensackenii
TTTTCCTTAACTTGGAAAAAATGAGTGTCGCTAATACACAGGTCTTCACCCTGACCATCATCCTTTATTCTATTGGTAAATATATAATAATATAATAATATATATATATAATTCAAAAAATATTGTACGGTTGTCTTTCTGTTCTTTCTACTCATACTGCGCATTGGATTTATTAATTGTTTTTACTGGTTTTAGACTAAAACATATCTACACCATGTGACGGGTAAATTTTCTTATAGCAAAACAGATTCTGAATTATTTATAAGAGACTGTCAGGAATTTAAATTTAAAATTAGCGATGCTAACAGCTGTTGCAAAATTTTAACTCACTGACTGCACACGTCAGCATCAGTGACAGGTTTCATGCATACGCAGTTTGCTGTTAAGGACAGCTATTGACGGACATAATTATGATTTTCTTTTTGTGAAGAAATAAAAAAATATGTTAGTTAAACGTTCCACACTGCTTAAGACAGGAACAGTTCAAAACTAAAATTTGTTGGTTGTTTTATTTGAATCACGGCCAAGCTAAGGCCTGGCTAAGTCAATCTGAACATTGGCTTAAAAGGTATTAACAAGAATTTACTTTTTCAATTGTTCTAGCCAGAATCTGACTACTGTCTAAATTAAAATAAGTACAAATAAGTCGATATGCACACGGAGGTTCTATAAAGTACTGACGCGCATTACAAAAATTTAGTCCTCTCTTTTTTGTTGCAGTGGTAAGTTCACAGTTCGAGTGCTTACCTAATGGCGAACCCATTCCTGGTGTACCTCTTGCCAAATCTCCTTTTCGTATCAGGTCCAGATCTCCTGCAAGAGCTAATCTTCCCGTCAGGTCTATAGCTCTACCTGAAAAGCTTCCTTCTCCTGACGGACGTGGTTATGGTCTTGATAAACTTCAATTCATTCGGCTCATTTCTTTAAAGAATCAGCGCCTCATATTTAAACTTCAAAGATACACTTTCCCTGAAGATACATCAATTAAAATAAGAATGGGAAACAATATCTATGTACCTATGAGAACTAAAGAAAAAATTGTAGTATCAACATTTGATGGTGATGTCTTTGCAATATTAGAGGGTCATAATGTTCTTGCTGGAATATATAAAAAGTGTGGTGAAAGTAAAAAACGGATAAAAATAAACATGCGTAGCGACATGGTTTTGCCATTGACTAAAGAAGAAATTGAAGAGACTCCAGTAGGTCCCCGCCGCACAATCATGAAGAATTATAGAGTAGAGTATGTAAACCCTTAGCTATCATCATCTATACTATTAATTTAAGATTAAGATTTAATATCAAAATGAAAACACAAATATGTAATATTGTTTGTAATCCAAACTCGGAATCAAATTTCACATGTAACTGGTAATTACATAAAAATTAAAAGTGTTATGGTGATCAAGGCTTTAATCTTTTACAAGTTTTCCAGACATTCTTTTTTGAAAGCAGGAAAAAAAATCTGCTTGGCTTACAGTAGGACAAATCAGAATTGTTGTTAACAAATAATTGTACAGATCGTCATTTTCTTTCCATTTAAACGTTTTCTAAATGAAAGCTGATTGAATTTTGCAGAGAACCCTTAAAACCGATTAAAACGTTTGTTGAAAAAATGTCTTAAAGAGAAAATTTAAAAAGGCATTTCAAACAATATCATTTTTTCACATTGCACAAGTAACTTGCATAAATTGAGAATTGATGAAAATAAATGCATATGCACTGAAAAAACATAAAAGGAATGCAGTTATTTTATTACAAAAAAATTATATTTTCTTTGTTCACAAGCGTTAAGTTACTAGGGAAATCACCTGGTACTGTTTTTTTGGGGGGCTAGCTCATCTTAGCAGGGCAGTATCTAGATTTTTCTTATCCCTTTTGTTCAAACTTACGTGCTGACTGCTTGTGACCTTTTTTCTGCGAATAAGGTTGAAACGCTACGTGATTCAAAGTTATATTGATTATCGATTCAAGTTACCACTTTAGCATTCTCAAGTCTTATAGATCACTCTAACGCAGTGTTCATATGAAATAAGTGATTCTTGAACAGTGTCTTTGCCGATTATTGCGAAGTGAATCAATAAAAAATACATGGAAAGTATCCAGTGTCTTTTTCTTTCATAAATTATTTATGAATTGCAATGATTTTCCCGACTCGATCGTCTTCTGGTGTTGTAGTAGTGTTGTAGTAGTCTTGTAGTAGTGTAGTGTTGTAGCAGAAAGACATACACCTCCAATTGCATCAGGATCGATCTTTTAGAATAGGTTCGTAATTAAAGCTGCTAAGAATTTTATATGACTAAATTTTGACCTAAATACTATGACTGTCACGTAAGGTGACCTGCAACAGTCCTTGGGCGCCAAATGCCAAGTGACTGACCTTAGGTGCTATGACTGTGACGTTAAGCAACCTTTATCTGGCCTTAAACGCTAAATTCCAAATGACTAGCTTAGGGCTGTTCGTAAAATGTTTCAGTAACCTTTTTCATTATCTTCACATTTCTTATATAGCAGGTTTTAAAAATAAAAAAAATTATAAACTTGTATTGAAAAGTATTCGCATTTTCAACCTGAATGTGTTTGACACTTTGAATTGCTGCAAAAATTTCTGTCCACGTTTGTTATTAAATAAATTACACCATGAAACGCTTAAATTCTAAACATGCCTTGGTTCTAAAAAAATCTGTATAATAATAATGATAATGATAATAATAAATAAAGTATCTTGTTTCGTAATGTTATAGTAAGGCTCTCTGTAACTCTGTAAATTTTCACGCGGGTATTTTTCGGAACCGATTCGGTAGAGTGTTGTCATTTTGGGAGTAAAAAGAGATAATTTTGAAGTGTAGGTCTGAAAAGAGTGCATTTTTGTTCATTTTTGTTAGAGAGAGTTATATCAGTTAGTCATTATTTGTTTTTAGATAAGTAGAGAACATAGTGGCAGCCTCTCTTTCTACCCTGCGCTGAGACAAGGATCCGTTATCAGCTAGTTAATACTAAATAGTGAAATAAGAGACGGCTGACACTCAGGGATGACTGGAGAGTGGTACTTTACTACTATTTCACCATAACTTTTTCTATCTTGACTCAATTAACTAAGTCAAACGCCGCTTTGATTTTAACGAACATTAGTATCATTGCCCTGTTCTCTCTTTCAATCCTTCCATTCATCAAATAATTCAGAACATTCATATTTCATCATCCCCATTCCTTCTCTAAGCCCTGTCTGATTTAGTAGCTCTATCTTTTTCCCTTAACTTCTCACTTCAATTTTTCCGATATAACAGATACATATACCTTATACAATGTTGGCATTAGCTTCACTCCATTATTATCTTTCACCTTACCTATTTGACTTTCTTTACTATCAGTACCACTACTTCTTCTCCTTATAACGCTGGCCACCTCGCTCCTCTCCATACTCTATTACACATTATCAATGATCATTCTTTAGTTCCGTCCTCGTCTATTTCTAGAATTCGTTTGGAATCTCATCTATACCATGTGCCTTTCAACCTTTCATTACTCCTAACAGCTTGTGATGATCCATTTTACCCCCCCCCCCCACTAATTGTCTCCGCGGACGCTTTAAACTAGCCAGGGTTAGGTTTTAAGAGACATTAAAAACAGATCTTTCAAATAACAAATAAAGTATCAAAAGTATTTATTTCATACTAAATAATACAATTCTAAGTTGTGACCTGGAGTTTTGTGTGACGGTTATGTGGAAGTGTATATGTTAGCGTATGTGTGCGTGAATTACAGCTTTAAGTGTAGGTGTCGAGTGTAACGCGGTAACAATCTTGCGTGTGTTTGTGATAAGTGTGACTCTAGTAATCTAAGTTTATTTAAGCTAGATGTCTGATGAAATCAAAGAAAGAAACCGAACGAAGGCGGAGGAAATCAGGTCCCCCTTCATTTTATTCCGGTTCCTAAAATTACAGGTGAGAGAGAATGTTGTGAGGTACGGATGTTTTATGTCAAAGTTTACAAAATACTAAATTAATGATAATCAGTTTAACAAATATCCGCGCCATGAATCTTCCCTTCCACGGTCAGTACGGTTGGTATGTTGGTGCCCCTGGAGGTACTGCTGAAGGTCATAGCATACAGGACGGTAGTGATGGTGATTTGCGACATAGGGTGGCAGGTCTTACAGATCAGAAAGCTGGTGCCTATCAAGGATGCTATAGCTAGCGTTAGCAATTTTTAGCCCATTACTTTAACAGAAATACTATAAGAAAGCAGAACAGAAGTGCCACAATTAAAGGGTAATTGATGCTTCTCCATTATGAAAGCGCGAGGTTTTAACAAAAGCCTAAAGGAGATAAGAATTTAGGACAAAGCTTGCTGTAAAGTATCCCTATAAATAAAAATTTATAGTCAGAGATATTATCCCTATGTTGAAAGACATAAGGAATAATGCATCCATTTCAAAAGACCGATAAATAAAGGTTAAACGACAGGTTAATTTAGCAACAAACCGTTGATAATGAATATTAGCAACAGGATGCTGCACCGCAAGATCAAGCTGCAACTGGTAAAGTGAAAGAATATAATCGTACCGTTAATTTTCCTATGCAAGCTTACGATGATCCAGTGCTACCATAGCTTCCAAGAGCAGAAGGCCTCATCCCACCAGAGTCAGAAGCACCGATACAACATCAAAGAGGACAATTAGAATGAGCATACCAGGAAAACAGAGATATTTTGCGTCTTTATTTTTTCGAAAAGAAAAGTGAGCAAAGGCTGATAAAAAAGCACGACATTCAGTTCCTATTAAAGTATCCGAATCTAGCAACTAGAGTAAAGGAATGGATCCTGGAGGACTGGAAAAGCTCAATATCTGTCAGCAGCCTGCTTTCTGCTGCTGAACCAG
Source organism: Amphibolips quercusostensackenii (assembly GCA_032357855.1). NCBI lineage: Eukaryota > Metazoa > Arthropoda > Insecta > Hymenoptera > Cynipidae > Amphibolips > Amphibolips quercusostensackenii. The sequence continues at coordinate 4,880 of JAUELO010022034.1, forward strand.
CTACCATTAAATGGAAGTGATGAAGCAGTTTCCTATTGATGAAATGCCTCTAGATGTTGTGAGTAACGGTGACCTATTCAAAGTGGAATGCATACGTGCTAGAAATAATGAAGACAAAGTACCGGTTCCACTTCAACTATATCTGTTTATCACAGTTTTATTACCGTTCGCTCTCAGGGAGAACAAAAACAACAAAGTTTCACCTATTCATTTAATTGAAACACTAACTACGGTAGACGTTCATTGTAAGTATTTTTATAACGTAAAAAACAAGATCTAACATGGAAAATTAGGTTGGATATGGATGTAAGCAAAATAAGTAGCAAATTCAATCGCTAGACTTAATATAAGAAAATAAATATAACCAGAAAGCCATGTAACCAAAATCATCCACTTTTGGAACACCAAAAAATTGACGCAAGCAATATTGGATGAGATTATAGACTTTTAACGGCAAAGTCTTGATGCTCTCACTAACAAAATGTGTTGGTACAATAAAAGTAGTGCAAGAAGGCAGCCAAATTAAATATTTCAGGTAGATGACGTGAGGTTTTAGCATGCACTGAGTGTGCAAAATAAGCATCAAGTCATAGAAGTTCCTCAGTTGGAAGGCATAACTGACTACTGGTCAGATGTTCTGGAAAAAGCAAATAAAAGCAACTAAGGTACTGCGTAGTTTCAAGTAAAGAAAAAAAAGAGAAAGCAATTATACTGTGATAAAACCTACTGAGATCATAAGCATAAACGTTCGAGCAATTTGGAAAATGCAAGTAACTGTAAAGCTTCAGATCCACCCATGGTGCATGATTTCTAGACATTGATGCAATAGCTCAGGGCGAGTCATATAAATATCTAAGTATTCTTTAGTCTAAAGGTATTAAGGATACGATGGTTAGAAAAAGCAAAATCACTGCCTTCACTGCAATAATCAGATCCGTTCTGAAGAGCTCTTGCAACACAGCAAATAAGATCACAGCGATCAACACCTATGTCATTCCTGTCCTGACCAAATCATATGGGCTCATAAAATAGTCAAATACCACACTGAAAAGAATACACAGAACCATTCGCGTTTGAATGATTAAGCACTGAATGCACGACGCTTAGACGGCGACTAAAAAGGTAATTCTACCACGAAATAGAGGTGTTAGGAACGTACTAGATATTAAGCGACTCTGTAAATCACAGTCGCTTTTTAACAAAAAGCAAGAATTTTGCGCTTTACAACACCATTTGTAAAACCCAAAGAAGTTTACTCAACATCAATTCGATGGTTAGACATCTAATATTTGGCTGAAAATCTTTAGCCGACTAGTGTGTGCAGTTGCGTAAACGTCAAACTACGTACGCGTCGCAGAACGTGATCACGGAACGCACCATATGAAAAGTGTTGATTAGGTTTTGCCAAAAACTTAGTTATTCGTGTTTGGGAATCAGCGTTATGATTCAGAAAGTTATGGTAATGAATCTGTAAGCGATACTCAAATTTAAGAGTAGTTTAGGCGATTTAAAAGTGGTCACGCTTCAGTGGAACACGATTCTTGTTCTAGCAGGACCGCTAGGGCAAAAGCCCCTTAAAATCTCCAACGAGTGCGAGTGCTAATTTTCAAATATCGACGTTGAACAATAAGGAATATAAAGGAAGACCTCGCGACTCAAACAACTATTGTTTCGCAAATTTTAAGCGAAGATTTGAGGGGTGAGCCGCGTAGCTGCAAAATTTGTTCCACTGCCGCTTATTGGAGACCAAAGAATTATCGAGTGGGGGTTGCCTAGGAAAATTTGGATTCAGTAAAAAACAACTTAGGAGTATGCAAAAAAGTGATGACTGAGGATGAATCATAAGTTCATGACTAAGGTCCTAAAACAAGGACCCAGTTTTCGAAGTGAGAGTCACATAGATCCTATAAAGTAAAGAAAGAACACGATTACATCTTGCAGTTGGAAGCAATCGCTCTGATTTGTGGAAAAGAGGCAATTGTAAGCTATTCCGAAAGGTGACTCATGGGAGTGCTTCTAGAATTTCAGATTTGTCATAATCTATTCTTCACTAAATAGCATCTATCATGATTTTAGTTTCTTTAATTACAATCAGGCATAATTACTAGTTCCAGAAGTTACTATTTATAATAATTCAATTTGTTTAAATTACAATTTGCATTAATCTTAAGATAAAAGTGTTCTGAATTCATTGATAAATGATAAATATACATACAAGGTAACGCATAAATGCAAGATTTTTGTTAACTTCCAAATTAAGCTAATTACCTAAGTTCTTTGACAAAATCCTAATTTTTTTCAACCTCTGCGACATATACGCAATAATTTTGCTAGTTACTTTTGTGTTATTTTGTATTTTTAACAACATTTTTTTTTAAATTAAAAAATTTAAATTTCATTTTGCGATATACTCTTTAATTATTTAAATTACAGCTAGATCTAGATACTAATAATGTAAAGTAAGTTGACATCAAGTTATAAATACCAACAAACCTTCTTAGCCGAGCAAAAAAATAAAACTGAGCGACTTTTTTTCTAGGTAATTAAAATAGTACATTTTAGTTTAGTACAACAAAAATTCTAGAATAGATTTATACGTGTAAATATCATAAGATTGGAATAAATATCTCTGCGCAATTGTAACTGAATTCATAAATAAAATTCTTGATGAATCAGTAGGGAAAGGAATAAGAGCAAGTGTTTTTTAATATATATAAATATATATTTGATTAACAAATATATTTGTTTCATTGCTAGAAAAAATTTTGGTCTAAAGTTATATAACATTACTAAATGTTGATAATTAACATTAGTGTCTGCTATATCAGATGTAAAATAATAAATGGTTTTTGATATGGAATTTCAATTTACTGTAACGTTTTAGTGCATTGATTGCGACTCCACTTCCGCTTCATTATGCAGTTTGTCTATAAGGTGGTTAACGTCCAAAACACCAGCCTAAGCATCTTCTCTTTAGATGTTTCAGATTTTCTGCAACACAGAAATTCAATTATATAGTTGCGACCCCTCTTTGAATTTCTTTTTATGTTATGAATTGACCTAATTATTGTATTTTAATATTATCAAGATCCCTTTGCCTACGTTTGAATTTATTGGAAATTTAGTTCTTTATTGTTTTCTTTCAACACTTATGATATGTATTTTGTTAGATTTATTTTTTTAAATAAATGGCTGTTTATTGTTCAAATCAAAATGTTAGCTTTGTAATTAACTACACCACTCTACCCCAATCACTATTTAATAATTAAAATCTAAGCGCGTTAGTTTTTTTTGGCGACCCTAATTTTGTCTCTTTCATTTTGGAAACGATTAACGCCCGGTGAGTTATTTTGTGGAATGTGGATTTCTTATATCTTAATCTTTTTCTTACTCACATTAATTATATTAATTTATCTTTTTCCCAAGAAAGGACTATTACCCGAAAATCTAAGTTGAAATAATTATTTTAATGGATTTAAAAAGTTATCTTAAATTATCTTTTCTATTTAGCCTTATTTCTTTTGATTAGTGTTATTTTTAAGCTATTTAAAGAGACTATAATATTTTATCTTTGATTAAAAAAGGTAGCGTTATAATCTTTTGAAACATACCTGGTGGTTCCTCCACTTCTCTTCGAAGGTGTCTAGGCAAAATTTGGCCTATACCTATTTCTTTTTGTTTAGAAACTGTAAAATCAATAAATGTATTTAGTCTTATGTGTTTTCCAACCGGATAGCCGTAGTTTCTGCTTTCTCCTCTGCCATCATATACTCCCCTGAGTATATTTTCATTGTCGCGCCAACCAACGATGGTTTTTCCAAGTAATATTAAAGTTATAGGAAGCTTAGCGGGAACGCACGGTTGTTCCCAAAAAGAAGTGAGGCGTTTGGCACCAGTCATTAGAAGACCCTTTATATCATCTTTATCACCTCTCCATGTACTGTATTTAGTCCAGTTGATACAAACTGCAACATCAAGACAAAGCTTTTAATTTTAATACTGCCTGCGATTGTTCAATATTTATATGATATAAAGAAGAGCTGATAATAAGGAAATGTTTATGTCTTTGCTAAAAGCTAATCATATTTATTATGTTGTTGAAATGCAAAAGCAAGTGCTAAATTAGGAGAAAAAAATCGGCTTGCCTTATTATTCTCGAAAGCAAGTAAGTTTGGCCAAATTGTAGTAATTACTTAAAATATTCTGTTTTTCAAGGAATATAGTTTCGCATTATTATTTCCACTAAAGTCAATACTTTTAGGGATACATTGACAATTCTAATGAAAAATCACAAGCGAGATTGAATGGACCTAGCTAGTTATTTTCATGTTTCGACGTTTTAAAACCCCCTGAGTCACTAAAAATGTTTGAAAAATACGTCTGCTTGGCAGTATGTTGGTCTGTAGTTTAACGATACGATAAATTCTAAAGGATTTTCAAATTAAGATTTCCTTGTGTATACTTCTTTTGTTATACAAACACACAAGCTAAGATTGTTATATTTAGCCTTCTGCTACTGATATTTATGTATTTACTAATGATAAATGAAACTCAAAAAAGAGAAAATATAACATAGCATCTAGATACGCAAAAAACGATTAAATTATTATAGACAAAATGCTTGACTAAAAAATATCTACGAATCCATATAAACTTTCACGACGCTAAAGAAGACTCTGCTATCTTATAGAGACGTTTACTAGCGATACGAACCTTTTGGCCTGATACAAGAACGTTGGACTTACAAGGTAAAAGTTAGAGGCTTAAGTAACATGAGCGAATCATTCATTCATAATAGTTCTACAGAAACACCTAGAGCAGCACTTTATGTCGAATGCAAAGTTGGACTTATTGTATGAGCAAGGTTCTTTTATAGATGCAGGCGAAAACCTACAAAGAATCCTTCACCGTATCTACTATTTTACTGCCAGGACCTTTTATCATTTGAGAAGTCAACCAATCTGGCGGACTTCTGCTGCATCAAAAAATGGCCATTGCTCATAGGATGTGTTGCTAAGACAAATCATGCAACTTGGGGTAGTAAGAAAACCAACAACAGGGGTGAGTCTATAAGATAACCTCTTAACTAGTGATTTAATTTCATTTAATCGGGCTAAATAGGCCTACCTTCATCACATCTAGATATTGCAAGATAACATATTTGACTTTCTTTTCGATCAAAATCACATTATAAGGTTCCAAGTTATAGAAACCCCTTAGCAACTGAATGGTATACTTATAGGAAGGATCTGAGCTGTTTTATGGATGCTATACCTGGCAGAATCAAGTCTATCGAACAAATCAATTTTGCTTTAAAAATTCCACAATGCGATATGGTGTATGCGTGCACCTGGTGAAATACTAGATTGAGGGACCTAAAAAGAGATACTTGCCGCGTTTTCAACAACGCTGAAAAGAATTAAAATTGGGACTAGTACAGGTCAACCTCAACAAGATTTAATAATGAAGAAAAAATAAAATCGTTAAAGGAATTACGAAGCAAGTATTGTTAGGGAATTGATTATATGCCTTACAGTGCTAGACTCCAGAGAACCTGAAGGGGTAACTCATCATGTCAACTAAAGGCATCAATATTGGTTTTGGGAAAAATGAATAAATGGTTAAGGACTAACTTTCAGATCCAGTATGGAATATTAAAAAGTGGCCAGTCGTAATGCAGTTGATTTAAAAGTTAGATAAGTAGTTAAACAATTCAAACGATTTAAAACTTCAAGAGATAATACAATATTCCCTGCAATGATTCAAAAAGGATTTCAGTCCTTAGTATTAGGTGCGCAACTACGTTCTCGCTGTTTGTGAATATGTGGCTCCAGCAAGAAGTGCTGGTCGATTTTGACATATTCAGAACGTCATGAACCAAGCTAAGACATACTCGTATGATTAACAAACTGTTTCACACATTAGTGATTTTGTTTTGGCCTCATATACTTTTGGTTGTGTGTAAATGTCTGATTTTGTGCCAATTAATCGTCATTTGCGGGAAGTGTTGGTTTTCTTCTTTCATTTAAAGGAAGCAGCGGTTGAAGCGTATTGAGAGTTTCAAAAAGTTTACGAAAATGCTTCTCCAAGTAAAATAACGTCCCGTAATTGGTTTTGTAGCTTCAAAGACGGTGA
>JAUELO010022047.1:0-11014 GCA_032357855.1 Amphibolips quercusostensackenii
CAATGTTGGCTCTGGGTATTTTTTAGTTATCTGCTTATGACTGAAATATAATCTTGGTTGGTATGATCCAAACAACGCGTAGACAGTTTACTTGTCAAGAGGCAGGACATGAAAAATGAGCAGCCTGCAAATGAAAATTGGCTACCTGAAATATGGAAAGCCCGCTTGTATTCATACGAAAACATGGTAACATCCGTTACTACATCAATAACAAAGATGAATTGTCAATGAGAAATGAAGCAGTTGATATTTCAACTAAAAGCAATTTCAATTGTAGATTAGAAACAATTTAAATGCACTAAGAACGAGAAATTTGCAAGCAAATACTCAAATCCTCAATGGAAACAGATTTCTCTTCAACCAAACAGTACAATTTTTTATAAAGAAAAATTAAACTTCCACAAGAAAAAAAGAATTTTCTCTCTAATCTTTTGAGGTGACTCAAAGTATTCTTCAAACTTAAAAAATATTTTCACAATAAAAACTAGCTATGAATTCGATCTCGAGTGTTTTTACCTTATTTGTATTTATATTTATATGATGCTTATTTTACAAACACATTGCTTCCCGTTATCAAATCTATTTAATTCCTTTATAGTAAAAGCATCAGAGATTTGTTGAATAATACACAAAATAAAGTTTTCAATTTGTATCATTTTTTATTTTAAATAGTAATTTTCCGAGCTGGAAGAGAGAAGGGGCAAATTCTGTCACACCCTATCCCTTTTTTTGTTTCATGATCTTTTAAAAAAAATTGTCAAAATTATTTAATTTGAAAAATAATGAAAAAAGACTTTTCTATTCATGCATCAACATTGAATTATGTTGATAAAAAAAGTTTTTCTGTTTCAATCAAATGCTTCAAGTATTACGAATACGCATAACTTTCTTGCTCTTCAAAAAAATGCAATAATATTATAGGTCACTCAGTTTGACTTGAATCAAAGAATCTTTTTTGTTCCTACATAGATTTTAAATTATGTTAAAGAAACAAAGTTTTACTTCAAAAAACTCATTTTAAAAATATTATAAAGTGCTAAAGAAAATGCAATAAATATTGTTAGAAATCCTCCTGTCAGTTTCACGTTATTAGCGGTGAAGTAAGCTCATCCGGACAATTGCTTAAAACAATGTATTAGACATTTTAAAATTGAGCAGTGTGTAATTAAATAAATTAAATTATTTTTGAAAATGTTACAATTACTGAGTTTTCTCTATGAGGAAGCAAAATTAACTTAAAACAAAGTTTAATATATATATTCATTTGACATTTTTATAAAAATAGAAAAAGTGATAAGTTGAAAAGTTTAATTCAAGAAGTTAGTTGCAGTCAGAATTTTGAAAAAAATTGATTTTTGGGTTGTTGCATATTCTTCTAGTATAACGATATCAGTAGATACGAAAAATGTCATTCATATGTAAATTACACTTGAAATTTTAAATGCATTTTTCTCGAAATCATGCTTTTTGAAAACAGTGATTACAATTACTCAAAAACTGCCTGAGCGATTCTTTTCAAGCTGTGCCAACTTCTTCAATGTATTCAAAGTACAGTACTTGATTGTAGATTTTCTTTTTCCATGCAACATTTTTTTTTATTGACAAAAGCTTGTGATTTTTTTCTCGCAAATCGGATGTCTAAGTTTGACTGGTCACTATTTTGTCAACAAATATTTTTTTAAAAGCTTCGATCAAGTACCGTAGAAACTAAAAAACTAATTAAATGATCATGGTTTTCTGAATACCGATAACTCGCTGAGGAACATAAGTGGTCAAATGTTTGAAATAAAAGATACATATAGCTAATAAGGAGAAATTCCTGAAAAATACGCGTTGGCACAACATTCTTACCTTTATTTAAACAATAATTAGGTCATTGTGAAAACTTGTAAACAAGCTACATCACCGCCACAGAGATAAGGTATTACAAGTTATGTTTCTTCAGCGCAGTGAAATTAAGAAATTTGCACACCTGATTTATTTTATTATATATTTCTAAACTATGGTGGTTTTAATAATTCAAAAATTATTTTTAAAAGTTGTCAATTATAAATATACTAAATCTATTAGGTTTAAAATGTTAATCATCGAATTCGCAGAATTTAAATTAAAAAACTGGAAACTGAGATAATTTTTAATTGTCAATTTTCAAAATTAGAAATTTTTTAGTTTTAAAGATTTACGATTCTACATTCTGTAATTATACACATGCAAACGTTGAAGCAGACTGTATAGAAAACCAGCCAGTAATACATCTACATAGTCCTTGAACACAGCATTGCAGAAATGGAGGAAGGATAGCGTCAGGTATCCAGAGCAGTTGAGAATACGTATTACATTATGTTAGTGAAGCTCACAAGCTTACCAAAATCTAATCGGAAATGCGACAAGAATCGACTCACACCATATCAAATTAATGTAATCCGATCACTTGTATCCCTTTCTGTGAGTACGAAGGACATGCAAGTGTGCACTTCACCCCAATCCATCAACATAAATTAACAAATGCTAGTTTGGTTAACATGATAAAAAGCACTCTGAGCAATGTCCGAGAGTCTTGGCGTGGCTTACTGAGTAGGATAATAGTGAATAAGTCTAGATTTAAATGTGCTACGACGCTTGCTGAAACAAAAGATTAACTGTATGTATCTTTAATAAAAATTTTTGTTTTTCAAGGAATCAACATAATGCTTTTAATATTTATGAATCTTAACAAAATATCTGTTGCAGCAAAGCCGAGCTGAGTCGGCATCCAGATCGAGTGATAATTTTTACAGAGAGGCGACGCGACGGTGACCCTCGGAGGGTTTGGCAGCCCTTTGGCTTCATTCTTAGTTATAAATTTTTTAAGGTTTTTCCCAATTTAACTAATCTCATCTTAAGATATTAATTTTTGTCTTCTGGTCGGAAATATTCGTCTTAAGGCATCAAAAATAGTCTGGTTCCGTCTCACGAGCTAGAAAAACAGAATAACTTAAAATTGTTTTATGTAAGTCTTTACCTTAGACAACATTAAGATCAAATGTTTTTACTAGGGCACCAGGCAGACCTATACCACTCTGTGTAAGAAAATGGCATAATTCAGCGCCACCTACCACCATTTTTGTAACTAAGACCCTTTGAGCATGGATTAGTGGGCATGTATCCATACACTAATGGTTTTAATGTGTTGAATAAAATTTTTAATTCAAGATAAATTAAATAATCAATGCAAAATCCAGAATATACTAAGAAGAAAATATGTAAAAATGATTACAACTATTTTTTCGTACTTTTTGCAAAGACATTTTGCTTTTTATGTGTTATTTCCGGAATCTCTCATCAGTTCTTACATTTATTGTCGATTAGAAATTTTATTCACACTTTCAAAAAGCAATTTTTGCAAAAGATACCTCACGCATATTTCGCAAATTGAAATTGATTACTTTTTGCATTTATAATGATGCAATTATAATAATGCATAATAATTACTTACAAATAATACGACTAACACGCAAATCATCACAACATATAACCTCACTTTTATGACAGTACCTCTTGCCTCTCTACGTCCCTCATCCATAAGCGATTTGCGCCATCTACCACCACTTTTGAACTAATTTGCACCCCTCTGAGCCCCGCCTTAGTCCACTTTTCGGCCATTTCTATTACACAGAGTTATATAGGCCTGGCACGAAGCGAGAGAAAGCTAGCTACGTCTGTCATGTATCTATTGTTAAATAAGTGTGCTTTTGTTCTCGAGACTTTAAACTAGAACGTCAAGCAAGATAATGTTCAAAGCCCATGCATATACAACATTGACAGTTTTTTGTAGATAAAAACGACAGAGTCAACAAATGAAAATTAGTTACGTGGAATGCGGAGAGCCCACTAGTATACATATGCAAACATCTTCTAGAAATTTATTTTTTCCATAAAGTAGCATATCATCTAATGTCATCTACTCTAAAATAAAAAATGAGGATCTCTGCCGGTACTTTATTTCTCGCTTTTGCCGTTTTCTTCAATTCTGTTGGTAAATATATTAGAATATAGTACATGTCTATATTTTTAAGTACGATAGAAAATAAAGACGATTATTGTTTTTTTTTGCCTTAGGCGATTTCCGAAATACAATACAAAACTATAATTGTTACAAAATGTTTGCAACAGAGATAGATTTTTAATTGTATATTTGCAATTTTATACTGCGTATTTCACTATCTCTTTGCTCTATCAGAAAGGAAGACAAAACAAAAGAGTTTCAGTAGGTTGACTAGAATGTTCTGAATCAAGGAGCCTTTTCTATTCTTAAACAAACTTTAAAATTGTGCTTATAAAAAAACCTTTTTTGGATAAAACAGATTTTGAAAATTAAACAAATGACCGTACCGTCTGTACTATTTCTTAAAATGAAATTATACTATAAGTTAATCACAAATTTGTCACGAATTACAAAATTATTTTCATTCTTGCATCAATTTTAGATTAGATTAATGAAAAAAGTGCTAAAAAGGTAGCAAATATTTTCGGAAATCCTTTAATCTATATTGAGATATTCGTGGTGAAAAGTATCCCTGTAAATTTCATTAATTTATCTGCAATTGTCTTTCAGTTAATTATAAAGCCTTCTCTATGGGCAAGCAAAAAATAGCTCTGTTCCAGAGATTTAAAGAACAAAAAATGTTGATAGTCTAGGTGTTGAGGGTTAATTTAAAACCTAGTCACTAAACATAATTAACAAATATACAGTCTTAGTTAATTACATAAATCTAAGCGAAATGATATGAGATTGTTTCAGTTTTGGCAACTAAAAATGTACATATTAGGTAGGGCAATAAATAGAGGCTGACTTTGAATAAAGTCTCATTAAGGTTCATTTGAAGTTTAAATTATAGCTTGTAATACTACAATATTTTGTAAATTTTATTTTATATGTCAAAAAAAAAATTTTTATTAAGCTAATCCTCAGGTATTGCAAGGTCCACTCCTGTACTAATTAAGTTAAAAACATTTTATGGTCTTATTATTCTATTTTTATCTAACAATGTATGCATTATTAAACAAATTTTACTGAGGACATTTTTAAAAATAATGTAATATACGGTTGGTTTAGAAGATAAAAAAAGTTTAATTCCGAGTTATACCTGGATTTAACAAACATTCTCAATTAATTACAATTTTTATTTGAAAAGCGGAATTTTCTGGAAGAATCATGCAGCCGCGAAAAGATTAACAATTGGCAATTCTAATTTTAAATACTTATATCAAAGACTTTTCAATATTTAATGTGCGAAGTAGAAAATAAGGCAATTCTAAATGAGTTTTTTGTAATACTTCAATTCTCAAGATTTAAAATTAAAATTAATTCTATTTCATTAATTTGCTTTTGTGAAATTTTCAAATTGTGAAGAGTAAAAAAGACAAAGTTGATTTATTTATTTTTTAATTCTCATAAGTTTTCACATGTACTGCATATGTGTCTGTATAGATAAAAACACTTTGCAGATACTTTACGTTACTTGAAACAATGACTGTAAATTTCACAGGTTACTATTTTCATGTTTTCTCATGAAGTAACTGTAGTTTAAATTTGCTCCTTTTTTCAGACGTTTCCCTATCAGTAAATCTAATTTTCGATTAATCTAGAGGCAAAGAAAAATTATAGTAGTAATACTCTTACAGGATGTTAATAAAAATAATCCAAAGACAAAAGTAAGCTGCAAGTAAGCGGAAATATAGAAGCTTTGATGCAGACACAGTGTATGAATGCATTTAAAACCTTACATATTTTGATTTCAAAATTGCGTAAAAAAAAAAAAACTAGGGCTTTTTTTTGGTTCTATCATTGCTAAAATGTTATAATGAAGAAAACATATAACATCCTTAGTAAGTTTTTTTCTTATCTAAAGTAGCCTACTAAAGTCAGAATCAAATGTCGAGGCCCTTTGCTTCTTTTGATTGCAAATCGCACAGAAAAATCTCTGAATTGTCTGATAGAAAGAATTTAAAAGCCTTAGTCTTCCATCACATCATTAATGCAATAAATTTTACAAAATTCTGAAATATTCTATGATTAACATTTCACGGTGATTTGTTTACAAAAACTTTATCTTGAAAGCGAACGTAGATAGAAGGCCGTTTAATGGCTCCAAATGTAATGTTTTGTGATGCAAGTGCAGAGACATATTTAATTATTAATAAAATCATTTTTACGCAAGTGCTATCACTTTAAATATTTCTGCCGTGTTGGCGCGTGGTCAGGCACAGCGAAACAAGTAGTGGAAAAAAGTACCCTTTCGATGACAACAGTAACAAAGTCAGCTTGCTTATAAAATTACTATTGTAATCATAATGGTACTTTTTTCTACTACTTGCTCTACTGTCACGGACGACATGCCGATACTCATTTATGTCAGAAATATTTAAAATGATGTTCCTTTCATAACAATGATAGATGCTTAAAAAAGGAGGCCGAAAAAACCCTGGTTTTTGGGATGTTTTGCCCCCCAACTATTGAACAAAATTTTGAGGATAAAATTGATCATATCCCGTGATACGAAAGACCTTAAGCTTATAAATGCTTTTTATAAGTGAAATAAAAAATTTTTATTGTGCGAGTTGCAATAGAAAGAAGAAAGGGGCCTTGTCATTGGCTCTCTTCTTAGGATGCCTCCTTTGCCACTTTTTTTGGAGCGAAATGCAATACCTGGCAACAGCGGCCTACTTATATGCACATTACAAATATGATGTTTTTTTTTAATCAGATAATATCTTCTGTAAGAATTTTTGTCTCAAAGTTTTGAAGTTGCGATTAATAACGAAAGAATTGTCGTTAATTTTATTTTTGTTTAAGCGGCCGTGTTCTTGGCTGCAAGATCTCACTTGCTGTAAAACAGACATCCAAGCCTAAAAATGTCAGTTTTATGCCTCTAAGGGGCCAGGAACGCCTCCTCTGGGGCTGAAAAAGCGGGCAAATTTGGTCCGAATTGAGCGGTTGTACATATCTTCGCTAACCTGTCCAACGATGCTTGTCAAGGGACCCAGAGCACACCATATGATAGTAACTGCACCTGAGGCTCCTCTGACAGATCTCGCAAACAACCAGCAATACCTAGGACACTTAAATAATCTCAATTGTCACTCTCGGGAAAATCGGTCACCAATTCGGATAATAAATGAAGTTTTGGCAGAGCTTGCCGAGGAATTAAAGTTCATCTTCTCATGCGATCCCTAGTGTCACTGACGCATACTGGGGAGGCTGCTTGAGTGACTAACTTTACTGTTTGCTTTAATACGACCATGTGGTACGGAAAGACAGTAAGACAACATTTTGGAACAGTGCTTTCAGGAAGTGAAAGTTTTTTAATAAGCTCTTTCTCTGATAGCATCCTCAGAACTAGTATTACGGTTATAGAAACAGCAGTGTTTTCTCAAGGAATCAATACTGTTTGATAAATGGCCTTAACATGCGGTCTGAGAACGATATTATGTCAAATAGATTGATGAAGACTCCTGCCTTGTCTTCTTATGCACTAATAATTTTATTTAGCTTATGTGGACGGACAGCAAGTCGACAATCAGATATTATGCCGGGAAAAAAATTTTATGAAAGTGCAAAGAGCGCCTCCTTCTGAATAGGTACTTTCTTGGTTTGTACCTTGACCTATGTATAGTCTAAAAGACGTGAGAACCAACAGTAGTATAAAGCCGAGTCGTGACCCTGTATTGTATTACTACATAGAGTATAAGTATAAATGCTACTATTTCTATAAATTTCTTAGTACCTCAGGCCCTTACTCAGTTTTCTGAACTCTTCTGGACTGTAATAAGGCAAGGCACATTTAATTAGTTAAGGTGACACCACGGCAAGTTTTTTATGGTCAGGAAGTTTCAAACCTACGGAACTTCTCCAAGAACTGGAGCTTAATGTAGTGCCATCAAAATGCGTTAAGTAACCTCAGAACGGTATGGACAGTTCGTTGGAATGCAAGAGGCCTATTGCATATTTTATCCTGTTCATTTCTTTAATTTTCTAAGAATAGCTCCCTTTCAACCTATATTAGTGTTTGTTACCTCACAACCAAGAAAATTAGCCCCTTTGAGGCCACCTTTGAGTTAGCTCATGATGTACTCAAAAAACGATAGTCTCATCATGTAAAGAGCCAGAGAAAAGAAAATTCCTAATTCTATGCCTTTCACATGTACGGTCATCCCTTTTAATCAATTTTTTTGTTACACGTAAATCAACTAATCCGATGCGACTAATTCTTACACGTCTCTGATCAAGAAGAAACTGGTAAACGAAAACAGGATCATTTTTATCCTTGGGACAGGTACATGTAAAATATTCAGCACATTCACATAAGGCTATGATGAAAAGTTTTGTGGTCTGCTTTGTAAAAGATGTCAGTTGATCATCCTTTGTTTTTTTAACTATTGTTTCACTGTTTTAAACTTTTTTCATGCTCATGTTTTCATTATTCATTTGTGTGATTAGTAAAATTATTCTGTTATATGTTACAGGCGGAATAAATAATTCATCATAAGTAACATCTAGCTTTATTGCAATTTGGCGGGCTACTAATAAAAAACGTTTTCCTTGTTACTTTCAGACGCTGAACCAATTTGCCGCCGAACTTCTAGACATCAAAGAAAAACCTTTTTTTTCTGTTAATAGTTTAACTTTGTCAAAACTTTAGGCATTTTCGTGAAAAATCAGGCAATCTTTTACAACACAAAAAACAAACTTCGAAAGTAACATTCTGTTGACTAAATGAAAAGCTGTACAAATCCAGAGCACACCACCCTTAATGCAGTCAAGTGTTAAGAAATAAAAGATCATAGATAGAGTGCTCAAATACTAAGGAACTAGAATTTTCCCTAAACCAGTCAAGCAAAAGAAGCAAAATAAAATGTTTGTGATCAGCAGTGGTGCAAACATGGAAGGCTAAAGCATTAGAATATTTAGCGGGCTTAAAATTTACCGATTTTATTTTTACAATGAACACAAATGTCACTTTGAAATTTCTGATGATAAAGTCCATTTACCACTATAGCAAATTAACTTTGGTGAACCTATGCATGATGTGAAAAGCACTTCTATTTATTATCCTATAGAGGTAAATAACATACCGAACTTATTCTAATTTTCATCTTATTATTCTAAGTGACATGTTGCTGGAAGAGCCCAGGAACGTAGATTTCGATTATAATATTTCTTAATTACTGATTGCGAATTAAAATTATTTTATATTTTGTATTTCATTCTTTATTAAGACAAATGACCCCTCTTATACTGTGGTATACTATTTTCAAACATTTTTTATAACTCTTCAGCAAAGGCGTAGAATTCGTGTATTTGAGGTCAGTAGACAAAACTTCTTTGTTTGACAGTACAAAAAAAAATTAAAAATAACTTTCTATAAACGCAAGTACAGCATTACTGCACCTAATTATTCCATTATTTGCTACCGCCGCGATCCACAAGAAAAAGGAAAATATGATGTCGAAAGGGACAACGAAGCTGCTTGATTTACTAAATTTTTTTTTCATTTTTTCGGACCCAGTAAAGGTATTCCTAATCCCTCAGAAACTTACAACTGGCACTTTGTAGCTCAATTGCAGTTTTAATCGCAAGTAACATCTCTCATACCTGAAATATGTCCGCCTATATTGAACTTAAATTAATGCCATTTTTGGTGTTATAGTCGAAATTCCAAAACTTTGAGGTAATATGTTTCACAGAAGATATTAAACGATTAAAAATAAAGATTTTATGTTGCGTGGAAGAAAAAAACAGCCTTATAGCACCTTTTCAGCTTTTCTAGAAAATCTTTTTTTCATACGACGGGCCTCTGTGAGTGTTAAATAAAAGTCATATAAAACGCGTTATGCTTCGTTAAATTTTAATCGCACAGATTTGTGAAAAGGTTCTTACGATAAGGCGTGATTTTAGTCCATAAAATTATTAAAACCTTGGCGTTCGATTTTTGGTGCTGTAAGGTCGGTTTCTTTGTTCCACGCCACATATCTCTGATGTACATATGGGTTAGACACTTTTACCTGGTATTAAATTTTGCTTCAAAAAAAGTGGCAAAACAAGGCACCCTATTATCTACTGGTAATCATAAACTAGTGTAGGGTTTTCCACTATATCTATTGTAAACAGTGGAATTCATCTACATAATTGAATTTCTTTTAACAGAATTAATGAGTTCAATAGAGACGACTTTGGAGGAATTATTTCCTGGATACAACGGTGTTCTGCCTTCTATCAAAGAATTTTCAAGTCAAAGACTTGAACAGTCTCATAATTTTCGACAACTTGATGGAATGGAAAATATGTTAAATCCAAGGGCAACTTTCTTAGCAAGGGGTCATGTTATCGTCGGATCGCATTATGGGGATTACATCAATCCGCCATGCACTTTGTCAACCCGAGACATTACATTTGTCGTATTTGACACAATAAAAGATCAGTGGGATGCTCTGTCTCCAGGTGAATTTTACATGTTGGGTCCTAACCGTCTTTTTTCACTTGTTCGTGCGCGGGATGAAGTAGCTGCTACACACAAACTAGCGTCGGGCAGGCCAATGTTAGACAAAGAAGCACACATTAGAGCAGTCGAAAAGGCAAACCTTGTAACAAACCGTATCGAAAACCAGCAAGGCAGAAAACTATGCAAAGGTGAAACAACCCTTGAACAAAGCATTAGATTCATCAAGGAAGGATACAGTTTTACATATATTCGTGCATTCCAGCGCTATTTACAGAAACGAGCAGGAGTCTGAAAATTCGATGTTAGCTTATTAATTATTAATTAATTCTTGACGGTTAAGCAAAAGATTTAACGAATTTAAAATAACAATAATAATAGTCACAACTATTACCAAAATAATAACCTTAATCATGACCAGAAATTATCCTTCCATATTGTCCATTGCTTTCTAAATTTAACATTGAGTTTCTTAAAAATTACAGCTGAGAAATTAACTAACAAAGTGCATGAAATTACTTGCAAAT
Organism: Amphibolips quercusostensackenii; assembly: GCA_032357855.1. NCBI lineage: Eukaryota > Metazoa > Arthropoda > Insecta > Hymenoptera > Cynipidae > Amphibolips > Amphibolips quercusostensackenii. Next base: position 11,006 of record JAUELO010022047.1, read on the forward strand.
ATTTTTACA
>JAUELO010022086.1:0-11012 GCA_032357855.1 Amphibolips quercusostensackenii
AATATTTCTGCTTTATTTCGACATTTAATAAAGAAAATGAAAAATGGCAACGAATCGATTATAAACCTGGGCCAAGCTGGGCGACCAAGCCTGGCGATGCAACCGGGCCCTGGCCATATTTAGCGTTTTATTCGAGCTTGGCCCAGGCTATATCGCCAGGCCATTTTCGTAACTACGGCTTCACAGGAAGTTTTTACCTCTTCTAAAAATTCTGAGTTTCTTGATTGTCTAGTTCTATAGCACTATTATAATTCATTATATTTCTTCTTAAAAACTTTCCCGTTTCAAAAAAAAATTGTAACTATCTTGGAAAATTCACTTTTCCAAGTCAGATTTATAATTCTTTTAATAAATTTCTTTTTCAACTCAAGATTATCATTTTTTATAAACGTTTATAAATAAGATATCCCTTATATATCAGCATTGTCCTTCTTTAAATTGTGATGCCAATTCTTTCTTCCTTTCATGGTTTAAGATTATGAATCTATTAATAAAAATAAGATTGCCATTGTACACAAATTAAAAACAAATTTTTTTAATTAATTTAATTTTATAACGTATGCTTAACCCAGCCCTCACTTCTCCGCCCCTACTCAACCACAGTTTTAATAATTTTCTCGACTTCCACTTTCCTCATATCCCCTTACGTCGCTTACTTTCGCTCTCCTTCTTTCCTTTTTTTTTTATATTCTTTCCCACATCTTGTTTTCCTTCACTTCCAGACTTTTAAACCACTCAATTCCCTTATTTTCCTTTCTTTATTTCGCAACACTAGCTCTATTTTCTTTCCCCTAATTCTCTCACTTCCGCTCCTTACATTATTCTTATTCTCCTCGTCTTAATTCCTATTACTTTCCTATTTCCCCGCCACTCTTATTACCTTTTTATCACCTCGTTTTCTATCACTCTTCCTTATTTTCCTCTCTTCATTTTCTCTACTTTTACTCCCTACATTTCCCCACTTGCTCTCCACTTAGTTCCCATCACTTCCCCTACTGACTTTGCCCTTATTTTTGAGAAATACGTAGTATCTTAAACAAACGAATAATCCTACACTATTTTTCCGATTGAATTTTCTTTAGCAAAAGTTTTTTGAATTTCGAAAAGATTCGTGTGATTAGATTTTTCTAAAATTGTTTAAAATTAACAACAAAGTTGAATTTTGTTTCTTTTCCCAAGTGCCGGTTCTTTTAAGATATTTAAATTGATACAAAAAGTTTTTAAAACAGGATTAATTACTAAATAGGAATAATTAATAGTTGATTAAAATTAAAAAAATTATTATTGGCATATAAAAAAATTATAAAAGAAAACTCATTTTGTGGGAATGTCAATGTTTAGTTCATTGAAATGAAAAGACTTTGCATAAAATATGAGAGAAATAATTATTCTATTACTATTAATTAAAAATAGATGCTTTTTTGTAATTTTTTAAACAATTTTTATAAACAAATTCACAGTTTGTAGCCTTTTCAATAAATAGGCTCAATTCTCGTTCACAGAATAAGCTAGGTATGCTTTTCCAGTGAACATTCACTATAATACTTTGCGAATTTACTACAATTATCCATTATTTAAACAATATTTATAAATAAATTCACAGTTTGGCAATTTTGTAATGAATAGGCTCAATTTTTGTTTACGGAATTAACCAGCAGTATCTTCTGATGACTCTTTGCTGTGATGCTTTGCAACTTTGAAACAAATTCTCATTATTTAAACAATTTCAATAAACAAATTCACAGTTTGGCGATTTTATCATGAATAAGCCTTACTTATGTGTACGGAATCCAATAGGGATATCTTTCCAAAGACTCTTTGCTCTGATACTTCACAAATTTACAACAATTATTCATTATTTAAACAATTTTTATTAAAAAATTCACAGCTGCACTAAATGGGATCACTTTTTGTATACGAAATTAACTAAGAATGTTAGTCCAGGCGAATTACACTTTGGAAAAAAAAATTGTTAACAGCATATAAACAATTAAAAATGGTAAAGTAGAATATAATAAACGTAAAAAAAACAATGCATAAGCAGGGTTGTGTCGGGGTAGCAACGTGAGTTCGTTTATAAAAACTGTTTGAGTAATGAATAGTTGTTGACAATTTGGACATTATCATAGCCAAGAATCATCAAAAAGATATTCTTAGTTAAATCCGTTTACAAAAATTGAGCTTATTCATTGTAACTGTGAATTTTTTAATAAAAATTGTTTGAATAATGAATAATTGTTTTTACATCGTGAAAACAGTTTTTTATTATTATTTCTGTTAATAACACAGTAACGATTTCCTACATTCTTATCATAATGATATAATATTGTTTTTATGTGAAAACTGACTATCGCGGACTTCTTTAAAACTCCACGTTTTTAGACCCCCTGAGTCAGAAAAATAGCTTTTACGTAGGTTTCTGTCTGTCTGTCGTTGTCGTCTGTATACCGGATAACTTTTGAAAGAATAGTTGGATTACACTTCTTGTTTATTTTTCAAAAATCGAAAATTCAAATTTTGATCGCAAAAAAATAATGAAAACTTAAAAATTCCATTTTGCGGTCGAACTATGTAATTTACGAAAAAAGATTATTTTCCAAAAAATTTTTTCCCAAAAAAAAGTTCTAAATTTTAGTTCAGTCATTTTTATAGTGCACGTAGTGTTTGTTTTATTAGTGAAAAACAACAGTTGAAATAAAGAAGTTAAATTTCCGGACAAACGTCACAAGATACGAAAAAAATAATTGGGCAAAAGTTTTACACTAGAGAAAGAGCTAATAATTTGAAATCAATAATTTTTTGTTAAGCGCGTAATTTAAGTTTAAATTGTTAAAAATGAAAGTGAAATTTAAAAAATTAAAGCTTAAGACAAACAATACAAGCTATAAAAAAAATAAACAGACAAAAGTTGCTTATCTAAAGAGAGCTAAGAATTCGTTATAAACTCTTGTTATAAAAAGATATTAAAAATAAAAAAATAAACTTTTTGGAAAAGCGAGACAAGCTAAAATAACATATAGTTAACAAAATTTCACGCCTAGATTATACCTACAAATATACTTTATACCACTTCACGCTGAGATGCATATTTTTAGTTTAAATCGTGAAAAATAACATTGGAAATATTATATTATATGTTTTACATATTATATTATAAGTTTAAATAAAATGAATTTATTGTAGTGATACGTTTTTTAGGGTAGCCGGTAATAAAATTTAATGAAAAATAAGAAACAAATATCAAAGTAATCATGATAACTAAAATTTGTATTTTATTTTGCAACGTCTGAATAAGCAGTTCCAGACCGAGGTACTGAAATAAATGTAATTACATTTGATATAGTAGCGTTAAATATAATGTGAAAAAGTTCGCATTCCAAAAAACGCAAGTGTGAAGCACGAGATACGTGATGAGAATATGTTCGTTAAATTCAAAATAGCTTCAACAAAAGAGAATGGACAATCACCACATTATAGCTGTCAATGCTTTGACCTTTAATTTTAAAAGGTCTGTGTGCAAATGTCAAAGTAATACAAAGAATAAGCGCGTAGCGCAAGGTGAATATATTATCAAGCGTGGAGCGCGAGATAAATATATAATTGAGCGTGAAGCGCGACAGCTAACAGTCGCGCGCTCTAGGCGCGGTCACACTTGCGACCAAGCGAGCCGCGCAAAAAGCACGCAATAAGAATATGTTCGCGCAGTGGCAAGATTTTTTAAAATTATTTTAACCAACTAGAAATTATTCCCATATAGTTGTAACACTGTTTTAGGATCTTTTTTGATCAAACTGAATGTCTTAAGAGAAATGAAACTCGGAAAAAGTTTAAATTTTTTTTACTTCGTTGCCTAATAACAAATTTTAAAAAAATTTACAAAAATCTAGATATTCAGTTCTTTTAAGAATTTGAAAATCTTTAATTTTAGAAGAAGAACGTTAAAATCGATAAATAATGTAGGCTTAAAATTGATTTGTTCACGGGAATTTTTTTTGACCTACTGTGCGGTAGTAAGAAAATGTTCGTCGGCTGGTGTTAAAGGTGTAAGTGGAGTGTGAGGTTGGAGCCCAGCAGGTGAATCAAGGTGTGTGGGGTGAGTTGGATAAAGATAAATTAATGGTTACCGTTGAGGTGAGGGGGAGTTGAGTGAAATAGAAAAAATGAGGTTAGGTCGGCAAGGATTTAGGTGAATTTCTGGACAGGAGTTTTAGGCTTTCAAACGCGACAAGGCTGATTTTTGTATAATTGAAGGATTTTAAGGAAAAGAAAAAAGTTTCTGCAAGGGCTACTAAATGTGGCATAAATGTAAAAAAGGAAAAGTTAGAACAATAGGCGACTACAGAATTTAGAGACACCTGACGGACTGACGGTTGCAGTAGGTGCTACATGGAGAAGTCCCCGTTACCGACGAAAGATATGGGCGTAAAAGAGCTGGAAGACGTTAGCGAGAGTGCTAGTAGTGAGGTAGACGAAAAGGGATCTTCCTTCATGCCACTGTGGGTAGCAGCGCGTGTCTCAGAATCAAGCGGCGTCAGTAGGAAGGTGCAAAAGCTGTATTAGGGGAAAAAGGCAAGCGTGAAAGCAAAACATAGAGTCTAGCACTCATGAGAGGGAAGGTCTCTTGATACAGAACAGAAAGAGAGATTGTCAAGAGAGCCCATAGAAAAGCGCGGTAGAGAGTCCTTTGAAAAGGAACAGCAGGACACGTAGGTCACCACTTGAAAAATGGAGGGTCATTCAATAATAAAAGCATTAAGGTAGGATAAAGAATGAGGAAGTTTTTATCAAAAATGATTTGACGCGGAAGAAAAGGGATGTACAGAGAATTTGGAACGACAGGGTTAAGAAAGAGAGGGGTTAAGGAAAACGGCGAAGAGTAGAATATAGGAAAATAAAAGTAGATAAGAACATGTGGGGGTAGAAAGAGGAAAAGGAGGTGCTAAATATGGTGCAGGGTGACTTGTTTCGTAGAAAGTAGGGAGGTTGAGGTAAAGTATAGTGAAGGAGTAGTGAAGGTGCTGTACTATAATGTAGCAGGGAAAGAGAAAGAATATAAGGATTCACGGAGTTATGTCTAGAAATTCAATATTAAGGGACTGGTGGAGACGTGAGTAGATAGAAAGAAATGGGAGATTATAGAGCCAAGGCTGCCAAGGGGAAAAGGGTATAGGTAGCTGCTCTTGGAGACTGTCAGAGTAAAGAAGAAAGGCAGGGTTAGCGGGAGAATTATAACAGAGGTTATAGAAAGATTGAAGAGAGAAGTTCGTAATAAGTGAGAGGAAAAGGGGGTGCAAATGAGGACAGTAAAGACAGCAGGGGTGATGTTTGAGATTGTAACAATAAACAATAGGAAAGGAATGAAAAGGATTAAGGAAAGGGTGTGAGACTTTCTAGGAGAAAAAGAGGTAAGTACGGCTGTACTGGGAGAAAATGTTAATGCGAGAATGGAGAACACAGGGGGCCTTTACAGAAAATGAGAGAATTTAGAAAAAAGTTCAAAGAATAAGGTAACAAATAAAGAGGGTAAGATTCTTAAGCGACTGGTTGAAAAATAAAGCAGCCTTTATTTTTCACCTAGTCCCTTAGAATCGGTGCGAATAGTGTCTACAGTTGAGTTGCGTCCTATAGTCAAAATCCACGGGGGGTCTAGCTAAATTGTAATCTTCTCACTCGTTCCATACCAGCCGAGTAGTGGACCTGACATGAAAGAATTAGGGGTAGTTCAGTAAAGTGCTACTTACTCGCAGGAGCTTACTTTCTCTCTGTGAGTATTTTATTTTATTCTTATTAAAAATTTATTTTGCTAATTATAAGAACAGAATATGTGAAACATAAATGCAAAAAGATAGGTATTCTTTTGAGTCATTCAAAGTTTAAAGAATTTAACAGCTGTCCTGACCATTTTACGCAAGTTTTTTTGATTATAGGATTACACAAAAATTTATATATTGCTGTAGCCTTATTCTCACTCCTTGACAAAAGAATTACTTTTTATGAAACTGCACTGCCTTATTTTTTTCAGAATGCAAAAAGCTTATCGGATTGAGAAATAAATATGAATATGCAACATCAGAAATCGGTTCTTTTTTAGAATCTTTTTGGATCTTGCTTTTTTGGCCCAGTAGCGCATTTTGCACTTAGTTTCATTCAAACAATCAATACCTGTTGCATTGTTAGGAACAAGTTTTTGCTTTATAAAATAGTCTATTTGTTAATCCAATTTGTTAAAAGGATCATAAATTGCTATTGGACAGCCTCAAAAGTCTAAAAATTATTATTTGAATTGGATTACGTTAAAAGAACTAAGTTTGCAAATCAAAAAATAGCCTTATAGTTGATTATGTTTGTTTGAACAATAATCAACTGTTATAAGATAATAAAAAATAGTAATCAGGTGTAATTGACGAGTAATTGCGTTGCAAGTATAGGCAATTTTTTTGGCTAAATGTTTCACTGATTTTACAGATCTGGGAATAAATCCATGTATTCTTCAAAAACAATATTCTTCAATGCAAAACAATCTTCACTTTGTTGTTGGATGAAATGATAAATTAAATGATTCAAAACAATTCTTGATAAATTATTGATTTCTTACCTATTTAGATTCAAAGAGATTTCATAAGCTTGACTTTAATCCCGCACCATTTTTTTTGTTAGTTTTCTTTACATTTGGCTTTTAAATACAAATAAAAAATCAATGTTTGTGTTTCAACCTCATAAGCCTAATTTATAAGGTTCTTTGGTAAGAACTGTCAGAGTAATTTTTGGGGCTATGGTAAGGACCGTAGGTTAGGTCCATTTTTCATTTGCTTGTCTGAACTTTTGACTTAATATCTAAATTCATTTTTTGTAGACTTAAAAAAAGTAACATGTTTTGTTTTTGAGAACCGAAAATTATTACTAAATTTAATTTTATTCTGTGGAAACTGGAATCACCTGATTTTTCTTGTAAGTGATTAGCATGAACGTGTACCAAATTTAATCGAACACGCCTTTACCGGCGATTCCATATGCTTGACATATGAATTTTAATATACATTGTTATTTTTAATTAATTACCATTTATAACAGTGCATTGTCTGTGTGCGAAATACCTAAGTCCCGCAGACAATAAATTGTTAAAATAATACGTTTTTCTTAAAAATGCGGACATAGCATTTATTAATAACCATTTATATATAAAAAATATGATAATTTGTTGCTTTTCTGAACAAAATAATAATTTTTTCTGATTTAAGGTTAAAATTACATAACCTGAGCTAATTAATCAACAAAAACTCCGAATTAGCATTTCTTAATACAAGAAAGCTATTTTCACTAAAATTATCCGTAAGTGAGTTAATAGTGATTTTAAACTGGATATAAAGCTTAAAGTAACAATTTTTGTAATTATTATACACAATTTTCTCATAGAAAAATGTTTTTTTTTTCCTAAACGATTTTTTTCCAAACATATTTTTTATTTTATTATTTGTTTTTTACTAAAAAAATTCAATTATTTTGATATGTGAATATTTTAATCCAGGAATTTTTTGTTTGAAATATTTTTTTCGTAAATTAATAAAATAAATTATTTGCAAAATTGATCAAATTTTTTCAAGAAGAAAATAATCAAAATTGAAAATTGTTGACATTGAAAAATTGCCGACAATTTTTAGTTTCAGAATAATAAAATTTCTTAAAGAATGTAATAATACATAAATATTCAATGTAGAAACCGTTTGTTTATTATTCTCGTTATACAAAGTAAGTCATATTCACCGATAATAAGTTTTTTATAATAACACCACATTTTTACAATGAACATTATATTTTTATATAGGAAAGGTGAAATTATTTCTTATCATCTCTTTTCATCTTTTTTCTATTTCTAATTAGTTTAACTCCAGCAATAATTGTAATTATAAAAATTATTATAATATATTATATGATATATTTAAAAAATATGTTAATATAATTATCATAATTTTTTTAATTAACTTAAAAAAAATCTGGACGCTTTTGTTTAATTCTCAACAAAAAAATTTAATTTTCAACTAAGGCGAATAATTTTATACTAGAAAGATTAATTTTCATAAAAATACCCTAATTTCCAACGAAAGTATTAAATTTGAGATTAAAAAAGATGAATGCTTCAAAAAAATTAAAATTTCATCCTGGAAATACATTTTTAACCAAAAACTTGAGTTTAAACAAGATAGTTAACTTTAAATTAAAAAGAAGATTTCTTAACTAAAATGAATCCTCAACCAACTGAATTAATTTTCTGATAATTGTGTAACATTTTTAACTATATTAAAACAATGAAACGTTTATAATGAGGAAGTGCCAACATGATCTAGTCTGTTTTCATTTTAAAAATATTTTCTTTTAATTGTTATTACGAAAATTTTCAAAAATTAAAAATTTTTGAAAATAATGTGCTGGTATTAAAATAAAAGGATTAAAAACGGGTTCTAATTTTGTGAAGAAATTACGAATCTTGCCGGCTTGACGTTCGTAAACATTGTAGTTCATTTATTCCGGACTCAGGTAAAATTAAAGCTTCAGGTTATGTTGTTCTTATATATGCTCTCTACAATGCCTGTGATTGTCCAGAGCGCCGTACTGTTCAGGCTGGTCAAATCTGATTGGCCAATCAAGTCTTTAAAACAAAAAACCGGGAAGTCGAAAAACCAAATTAGATTAGTATTATATCCATTTTTTCTTATCATGTTATCAGGGTGTTTCAAAATTGTAATTGCTTTTCTATGTTTTTTTTGAAAAATATTGTATGTTTTTGCGATGATAGTTGTTTTGTCAAATAGAATGCTATGTCGTGTTTTGATATAATGCTCAGCAAGTTTTGATTGCGCGAAATGTTTTAGCTGGACTTTATTCTCATCTTTCTTTACACTTTGGCTCACCGCTCTCCCGGTTTCTCCAATGTAGACTCTACCTCAGAAGCAAGGAATCTTATATACTTCAGGATCACTGGAAGGTGCCTTTTTATCCTTAGGGTTGTTTAGAGGTTGTCCTAATTCCGCAAGTAGTTTAAATATGGTTTCAATATTGTGCTTGTTAAGAATTCTGTTTTTTTGTGAAACCTTGGATCTAGGGTAGAGTGGTGGTCGTTTTTTCTTTCTATCTTTAGTAGCTCTGTATACCAGGAGGTTGGTCACCAATTTCCTTTGAGATAGGTGGTGGTGGAAGAAGACATGTAGGTATCTGTTTGTACAGGTGGGTCTTCTGTAAACTCCATGTCCGTTTTTTGTAAATTAGTATGTTCCAGAAAGGCAATTTCCTGTTTTGTCCAATTTCCATAGTGAATTATATATTCGGGTGTAATTGATTAATAAAATCAAAAAACTTGTATAGTTTGTCTAGTTCATGTATCTAGATGACAAAAGTGACGTGATTGTAACGGCAACAAAATCAGATAAAGTGATAGAGTTTCCTATAACAGGCTTTAGTTCTTTGGCTAGTAAGCGCGCTCAGTTGATAGTTGGTGAGTTTATTGCGCTGACAATCGGTCTAAATGAAATGTTGTTTTTGTGGATCTTTAGGAGTCCGTAAAGTTTTGAAGAGATACAATTAGTAGGTATTAATTTAGATATTGTTTTTTCGTCAAATTTAGATTTTTTTAAAAGGTTTTCGTTCTGCAGACTATTGTTTTGATAGGGTCTACTTAAAGTTTCTTGTATGTATCATGAGCTAGAAGGTTTATGATTTTGTTGTTATAGTCTTCTTTATTTATTATTACTGTTGTTTCGCCTGTGTTTGCGTGTAATATTATAATGTCTTTATTCTGATTGCGTTCTTTAATCACTATTCTTTTTTGTTTTGTTAAGTTTGAGAAAGGAATTTGGGCTTGGCGTAAAATGTTAGACGTCCTACGTCGTATCTCATTCGCTTTTTTGGGTAAAAGGTTATAAATTGTGGATTCTTAATTACTGATGATTTCTTTTTTTTTTAAGTTTTCAAGGATGCTACTGCAAAATTATTTCCTTCAGACAGGGCTGAAATCATTTCATTGCTGAGGGGAATATTAGAGATGTTTTTCACTGTGTTCGTTAGTGACGTGTGCTTAACTAGAAGTAATTTGTTAAATTTATTTTTTGTTTTTGAGTGAAAAAATCTTTAATCCGTTATAATTGGTCAAATTATATGAGTTTTGATGTAGACTGAATGTCAAACCTGAAATCGATTTAGATTTAGATGTTCCTAAATGGTTTTTAAATCGTAAGAAATTTGGTACGATGTTGTTGTCTCTGTATCATTTTTAGAAAGCTGAAGATGTTAGTAGCTTACGTTGAAAAGACCTGAGCTTACTAAAGGTGTTAGTTTTAGTGCAAAACTACGAATCTTGCTGACATTTCGTAAACATTGCAGTTCACTTTTTCAGGGCTAGCCTAAAACTGAAGTTTTAGGTTATGTTGTTCTTCCCTACTGGAAAATCCTGTATGGGACCTTGCAACTATTCCTGTATGCGCTATCCGTTTAGAACCAGAACCAGATCTAGTAGAATAAACGTTACAAGGTTCTAGTTTTGGCGGAGGAGGGCATTCAAGAGTAGCGGAGGATCCCGTACAGGTGTTTTCAGTAGGGAAGAACAACATAACCTGGAATTTGAGTTTCAGGTCAGCTCTGAAGATGTGAACTGCCATGTTCATGAAACATCGGCAAAATTTGTAGTTTCGCACGCGATTAAAACCAAAAAAAATCCTTTTATTTTATTATAATAAATCATCGTAAAAGCATTGAATCTATTATCAATAATTATACTTGTCTCCACACCACCCCATGGTTTTCCAATTGGCCCTTATACACATGGATGAATGGGTTGATTGATAAATGTATGGTATTGATAAAGGACTGGATTTCAAGATGTTTTTTCTAATGTATTTATTTTGAAGTTTTTAAACTGATCTTTGTTTTTAAATTCTAGATGGAACCAGTTGCAATTCGAATGCTTCATTCTTCTCCTGTGGTTCCTCTTCGCCTGAATCCTTTCTTTCGTCAGTTTGTGAAAG
>JAUELO010022093.1:0-11011 GCA_032357855.1 Amphibolips quercusostensackenii
ACGAATTTTCAATCAAATAGTTGAATTTTCAACTAAAAAAGATTAATTTTTAACCGAAAATTATATAGTTAAATTTTCAGTTAGAATTTAAAGAATAACTAAAAAACAAAGATTCAACAAAATAGTTATGATATTAACCAAGAAGATTAAATTTTCTACCAACAAGGCTAATGTTTAAAAAAAGAAGTGAATTTTCAATGTAATAAATAGTTGAATTTTTAACGAAAAAAAAAGTTTTTCAATAGTTTTCAACTATAAAAATAGATTTTTCACGAAGGAGTTTAACTTTGAACGGAATAGTTTTACAACTATAAGCTTAATTTTTAACAAAACAAAAAATAATTTTTATGAAAAATAAAAATTAGAAAGTCGCAAATAAATTGTCAGCGAAATACTTTAATTTTCTACTAAAGAAGGTATTTTTGTTAACCAAAAATTTTATAGCTAAATTGTAAGTTAAAAAAATGTATGCATAACGAAAAAAAGACGAATTTTCAACAAATCAATAATGTTTTCTACTAAGAAGATGATTTTTCAACTAAAATGACGAATTTCAAGTCGAAAAAATAAATTTTCAACAAGAAATTCAAACTTTTGAAAAAACAGTTGAATTTTTAATAAAAAAAATGAATTTTTTAACCAAGAAGATTAATTCTTAACCAAAAAGAACATATTTTCAACAAAAAAAAAGAATTTTCAATCAAATAGTGAAACTTTTAAACTGAAAAAGAAGAAGTTTAAGCAAAAAATAGAAAAATTAGATTTTAAGCCAAAAGACTTAATTCATAGAAAAAAACGTTAGTAATAAAAGAGATTTTCAACCATGAAAATAAATTTTCAACAATGCAGTTCAACTTACAATCAAGTTCTTGAATTTTTTATCAAATAGTTCAATTTTCAACCAAAAATGTTATTGTTAAATTTTTAGTTCAAAAAATTATGTTTAACAAAAAAGTATGAAACAAACTAGTTAAATTTTTAACAAAAAACATGAATTTTATGCTAAAAAAATTATGCATTATCAAACAAAAAAGGAAGGCATTTCAACAAAAAATAGCATAGTTAAATTTTCAGTTAAAAAATTTAAGTATAACCAAAAAAACTAACATTTAACAAAATATTTATATTTTTAAGCAAAGAGATGCATTTTCAGCTACAATGATGGATCTTCAAACAAGTGTTTTTATTTAAAATTAAAAACAGGAAAATTTAACAAAAGTAGACAAACTTTTAACACTAATAAATTAACTAGTCGAATGCCCGACCAGAACAAATTAATTTCCAACCAAATAGTTTTATTTTTAATTTTTAAAAAATTACTTTTTAATCAAGAAGATCAATTTTTTACTAGAAAAGACGAAAAAAAAATTTTTGAAAGAAACAAATTTGCAACAGAAATAGTTAGGTAAATTTCTAACAAAATACATAAATTTTTAACCAAATAGTTAAATTTTGAACTCAAAATAATTGATAAAAAAAAAAGAATTTTCCACATAATATTAAAATTTTTAATTAAAAACTTAATTTTTAATAAATCTAAAAGTAATTTTAATTTTAAATCATAATTAATTAAATTCACACAAAAAAAAAAGAATTTTCAACCAGTACTCGAATTTTCACCTAATAAGTATTTACCAAACTAGTTAACTTTACTTCAAAAGAGATAAATTTTAAACTAAAATGATGACTCATCAAGAAAAAAAAGAATTTTTAAAAACGGATATTAATTTTTACCAAGTAGTTAATGAATCAACAAAAAATATGAATTTTCAGCTAAAAGAGATTAATTTTCAACTAATAATGGTATGGATAAATTTTTAGTTGAAAACTTTAATGTTTAACAAAAAACGAATATTCAAGAAAATATTTAGAAATTTAACCAAAGAGGTGATTTTTTAACAATAATAATGAAACTTTAAAGAAGTACTTTAATTTTAAATCAAAAAAATTTGAATTGAACAAAAAAAGACAAATTACCAATAAAATAGTATAATGCTCAACCATAACAGATTAATTTTTAACCAAGTAGTTTAATTTTTCAAGAAAAAAGTTATTTTCGAATAAAAGTGGTATAGTTAAATTTTTATTTAAAAAAATGAAAGAATAAGAAAAACAAAAATCTAACAAAGTAGTTATATTTTTAACTGGAAAGATGAATTTTCTACTAAAATTATGAGTCTTTAACCAAAACATGAATTTTTAACAAAAGAATTCCACTTTTCATTAGCAGTTGAATTTTTAACTAGGAATATAAAATTTGAACCAAATAGTGAATTTTTCAACAAAAAATATGAATCTTTAATCAAGAAGATGAATCTTAAATAAAAAGGAGAATTTCTTACAAAACGCATGCAGTTTCAACCGAATAGTTGAATTTTAAACTAAAAAAATTAATTTGCAACAGCAAAGAAAGACTTTTCAACAAAATATTTGAATTTGTAACCGCGAAATAAATTTTCAATAAAACCATAATCATGTTCATTTCAAATCATAAACAATTAAGTTCAACCAAAAAATACAAATTTTAAAACAATAATCAATTTTTGAACTAAAAAGGATGAATTTTTTAACAAATACTTTAATTCTTAAACAAAAAAAAATTAATTTTGAACAAAAATGGTGAATTAAAATTTTAAGTAAAAAAATTATTGTTTAACAAAAAAAAAACGAATTTTTAACAAAATAGTTAAATTTTTGAAGAAAGATATGAATTTTTTATTAAAATGCCGAATCTTCAAGCAAAAAATTAATTTTCACCAGTAGTTAAAGTTTTAAGCAGAAAGATAAATTTTCAGCTAGGAAGATTAGTTTTTTGCGAAAAAATACGAATTTTGAACAAAATATATTAATTTCCTTCTAAATTATTCTACGGCATATTTTGAAATCCTTTTATTCAATTTTTCTTATCTATTTGTAAGTTTTAAAAAGTTAACAAATTATAGTGTGGTCACGAAACGTAAGGAACAGAATTATTTTCCATTATTTTTCATTATTAAAAAACCATGAAATTTTCTCTTTGATCAATAATTTAAACAAACAATTAGAAAAACATTTTATCATAAAATGGAAAGACTTTTTTGTAAAGCTGATTTAAAAAATTAATGATGCATATAATTTTTTATCCTTGTCAATAGATATTGTCAATAGAAACTTAAAATAGCAGTGTCGCAACCTATTTAGGTTTTCGACAATGACATTGTTATCGAAAACCTTGTCTAGTAACGGCAAGAATGTCAATGTTAAAAATGCGTTTTTTTTGTCAAACAAAAATTGTTTTAACTGAAAATTTAACTGCATCATTTTTTATTTAAAATTAATCGTTTTCAATGAAAAATTGTAGTATTTGACTAAAAATTTTTTTTAGTTAAAAATTCAATTATTCGTTAAAAGTTCAATTACTTGGGTGAAAGTTAGACTGCTTTGTTAAAAATTCACTTTTATGGTTCAAAATCAAAGTATCGTTTTGGAAATTCGTTTTTTTTATGGCTAATAATGAAAATATTTTTGCTGCAAATTCGTTTTTTTGCTGTTGAAATTACAATTTTTTATCTGATAATTTATCTTCTCCATTTTTGATTGAAAATTAATGCATTTGGTTAAAAATTCGTCTTTTCCGGTAGACTAATCTTCTTGGTTTAAAAATTCATTGGTTCCGTTGAAAATTATACTACTTGATTGAAATGTCTACTATTTTGATAAAAATTAATTTTTAAGTTTGAAAATGCAACTATTTCGTTAAGAAATTTTTTTTGTTCAAACATTAATTTTTAAACTGAAATATTAAGTTTTTCTTTTTTTGGTTGAATATTAATATTTTTTGGTTAAAACTTAAAACATTTGGTTAAATTTACCATTTTTAGTCTGAAATTCAATTATTGGTTAAAAATTTGACTACTTGGTGAAAAGTTGAATTGCTTTGTTGAAAATTCACTTTTATGTTTCAAAATCGAACTAAAATGACGAATCTGCAAGCCAAAAATTAATTTTTACAAAAAGAATCTAACTTTTAACCTAATAGTTGAAATTTCAACCAAAAAGATAAATTTTCAACTAGGAAGATTAGTTTCCTACCAAAAAATACGAATTTTCCACAAAATAGCTGAATTTTCTTCCTAATTATTTTTTAACATATTTTGAAAATTCCATTTTTCTTATCTCTTTGAAAGTGTAAAAAAGTTTTAAAATTATATTGTTGTTGCAAACATTAAGAGCAAAATTATCTTTTATTATTTTCTATCATTAAAAATTCACTTACAATTAAAATTTTCTTTTTCATTAATACTTTTTTTTTTAAGTTAGAAATACATTTTATCAGAAAATAAAAAGTCTTTTTGGGGACTATGATTCAAAAAATTGATGATGCAGAAAAGAAACTAAAAAAAGCGACTAAAAGTAATACTCACGCAGTGATGCAAACTATTAAAGTTTTCGACAATGACATTGTTGTCGAAAACCTTGACTGTTTCCGACAAAAATGTCATTGTTGAAAATTAATTTTTTTTGTTCAAACAAAAACTTTTTTAACTCAAATTTTAACTATACTTTTTTGCCTAAACTTAATCGTTTTAGATGAAGATAAAGGTATTTGTTTAAAAATTAATATTTTTTAGTTAAAAATTAAATTATTAGTTGAAAATTCAACTACTTGGTTAAAAGTTAAACTGATTTGTTAGAAATGAACTTTTTTTGTTTAAAATCGAACTATTTCATTCAAAACTTACGTTTTTTCGTAGAAAATTATTCTTTTTGGTTGAAGATGTATCTGTTTAGTTAAAAATTATACTACTTGATTCAAAGCTGTTGTTGTATTAGAAATTTATCTCTTTTGTTGAAAATGCATGTATTTTGTTTTTAATTTGCATTTTTTGCTTAAAAATAATCTTCTAATTGAAAATTTACCTCTTTGTTAAAAATTTAATTATTTAGTTGAAAGTTGAACTCCAAAACATTCATTTTTGTAGCTAATGATATAAATATTTTTGTTGCAAATTAGATTTTTTGTTTAGCATACAATTTTTGTCTAACAATTTATCTTCTACATTTTAAATTGGAACTTTATCTTCTTTGGTAAAAAATTCAACTACTGGTTAAAAATTCATGCATTTTGTTTAAAATTTGTCTCTTTTTAGTGAAAAATTAATCTCCTTGATCGAAAATTCATATTTTTGATTAAAAATTCAACTACTAGAGTAAAGCTTAAATTTTTTTCTTAAAAATGAAATTTTTAGGTTAAATATATAATTATTTTATTCTTAAATTGATGTTTGTTTAGCTAATTGTTTAGCTAAACATTAATTTTCTGAAGTGAAATCTTCACTATACCATTTTTGGTTAAACGTTAATTTTTTTAGTTGAAAATTTGACCAGTTGCTTGCAAATAAATTAGTTTGTTTCAAATTGAACTATTTGGCAGAAAGTTTGTTAAAAATCCTTTGTTAAAAATGTCTTTTTTGGTTCAGGATTCATTATTTTAGTTAAAAAATGATCTCTTTCGCTTTGAATTTAATTACTTTGTTGTTTACTATTTTTATGTTAAACATTAATTTTTTTTAAGAAAAATTAAACTGTTACATTTTTGTTGAAAGCTGATATTTTTTAGTTGAAAATGCAATTTTTTCGTTGAAAATTTGCCTTTTTTGTTGAATTTAATCATTTATGATTTAAAATTAAATTCATTTTTAGTTTTGTTCAAAATTAATTTCAGGGTTAAAAATTCTTTCTTTTTTTTAAATAATTTTTAGATTTGAAAATGCAACTATAAAAATGCATGTATTTTGTTGGAAATTCATATTTTTTCGTTGAAAGTAATCTTCTGTATTAAAAATTGTTATTTTTTGTTGAGATTTGTTGTTTTTGTTGATTGAAAATTTATTGTTTTATTAATTTAATTATATCATTCAAAGTTTTACTCCTTTATTAAAAAATCCTTTTTTTTGGTTGATGATTTATCACTTTAGTCAAAAATTCATCTCTTTCGCTTGAAATTTAACTAAGTTGTTGGATAATGTTAACAATTTAACTCCTTAGTTAGACATTCATTTTTATGGATAATAGTATAATTATTTTTGTTGCAAATTCGATTTTTGTTAAAGTTATATTTTTTCAACTAAAAGTATATCTTTTTCGTTTCTGATTGAAAATTTACCTTTTTTTGGTTGAAAATTCAACTACTGGATTAAAAGATAACTTTTTGTTGAAAATTCCTATTTTCGTGTTGAAAATTTAAATTTTCGGTAGAAAATTTGTGTTTGCCAGTTAAAAATTAATCTTCTGGGTTGGAAATTCATCTTTTTATTTAAAATTTAACTACTAGAGTAAAAGTTAAATTATTTTTTTGATAATTATTTTTAAGGTTAAAAATGTAACAATTTTGGTGAAAAATTATTTTTTAGACTAAACATTAATTTTTTTAACTGAAAATTCAACTATACTATTTTCTGTTAAAAATTATTCTTTGGTAGCAAAAAATGCAACTGTTTGGTTGAAAATTTTTCTCTTGAATCAGAAAATTGATCTTTGGTAAGCATTTTATCGTTTGGTTCAAATACAGCCGTTTGGTTAAGAATCAACCTGTTGTGGTTGAGATATTTAACTATCTTTCTTGTATTTTATCTTTTTGGTTTGAATTGAATTGTTTCATATTTAAATTAAAACATTTATTTGGAGATACGTCATTGCAGTTGAAAATTTATCTTTTTGGTTGAAAATTTAACTATTTTGTTGAATTTTCACTTCTTTAATTGCATTTACAGTTGAAAATTTATCTCTTTCAGTTGAAAATTAATCTTTTAGGTTGAAAAATCAAAATTTCTAAGTGAGTCATTTTATTCTATGATTAAACTGATTTCTAAATGTGTTAAAACATTATTAATAAAATAAAATATTTAAATTTCAAATAAGATTAAAGTGTGAAAAATAATGTAGAATAATAGATAATAATTCCGATTTTAGCATTTTGCTACTAGACTATATTTTCGAAACTTTTTCACACTTTTAAGGAGGTAAAAAAATAAAACTATAGACAAAAATTTTGATTTTATTTTGAAAGATTAATTTTGAAATATATAAACAGATTTAAAAATATGTCGAAAAATAATCTGAAAGATTCTAAGACTTTTTTAATTGACAGGATTTTAAACAAATTGAGAAAAATGAAATTATTTCAAAGACATTGCAAATTTCTTGTAATTTTGAAAAGATTTTATAATCATTTAAATTTTAAATATGTTTCAGAAAATTTTAAACAAAATATAAAGTTTTACAAATTTTGACAAGAAATGTAGAATATTTTTTTTCAATTTGCTTATTTTGCAAGAGTATAAAATTTTAGCTAAAATTATGATTGAATTTGCGAAATGTTCAGAATTTCCACAAAAATACGAATATAATTTTAAACCGAAAGTGTAGAGGCTATTCAACTAATACGTAATCATTATTAAAAAACAGTAAAATTTTTAATAAAAAAATGTGAAATTTCTACCAAAAGAAATCAATTTACAACTCAAAAAGTCAAATTTATAACAAGCTTAAAACTTTTAACAAGAAAAGATTTTCAGGTCAATAAAGATTTAAAATTTGATCCAAAATTGAGAAATTTAAATCCAAAAATAAGATATTTTTACCAAAAAAAAAATCAATTTGCAACCAAACAGTTAAATTTTGAACCAATAAGCCTAAATTTTTACGAAAAGAAAAAAAAATATTAAACAGAATACGTAAATTTTTAATTAAATAGTTTAATATTCTATTAATTCAATAAATTTTCTACCAAAAAATACGAGTCTTAAAAAAACGACATACATTTTTTAACAAAAAGTTAAATTTTTCATTTCAAAAAAACAACAAATTTTTATTCAAACTTATCAATTTCGAACTAAAAAAAATCCCCTCTTCAACTGAAAATAAAAATGTTAAATTTTCTACTGAATAGTTTTATTTTCTACTAAATTGTGGAATTTTTAGGCCAAAAATACTAATTTTCTCAAATAAAGTTAATCTTTCTACCCGTAACTATGAATTTTCAATCAAGAAGGTAATGTTCAACCAAGGAGTTTTACTTTCTACTAAAAGGACGAATTCTTAACAAAATAAATCAATTGAACTTTTTACAAAGAAATTCATCCGCAATTAAATAAATATATTTTTAACCAAATATTGATTAATTTTATGGATCCAAAAAGACCAATTTTCAACTTAATATTTATATTTGAAAACTAAATGATAAGATTTTATAAAAACATTAAAAAGTTTCATTTTCATTTTAAAAAATTAACCTTCAATTTTTAAAAAGAAGTTAAAACAAAATGTTTAATTGGTGAGGTTAATCAAATAATTATATTAATAAAAATATTTATTTGTATATTTGCTTTTTAAATAAATCTTAATTACATTATTAACAAAGTAGTTAGTTCAATACGCATCAAATAAATAAATTTTTAACCCAAATATGAATTTTAAAAAAAATGATGAAAAAGAAGTTAAACTGTTAACGAAAGGGTTGGATTTAAAACTAAAGATGATTTTTTAACGAAAAATAAAATAGTTGATATTTCAACCAAAATAGGTTTTTTGCGAACAAAAAAACAGTTGAATTTTACCATTAAATACGAAATTTAGTTAAATTGCTTGAATCCTCAATTGAAACAGAATGATTTCTTAAGAAAGAAATTCATTTTCAGTTTAATTTTTTAAATTATAAAATCCATTTCATACAAAAAAAAAAAATTTCTAAATACTTGAATGTTCAAACAATTCAATAGTGAAATTTTCAGCTGAAAAGGATACATGGTTAAATAAATGTAAAACAGTTAAGGTTTCAGATAAAAAAATTAATTTTCATCTAAAGATATTAATTTGTAACCAAAATGATGAATTTGCCACAACAAAGATGAGTTTTAATCATTTGTTTCTTCTGGAATAACTCTATAAATAATAAACAAATTTTAAAAATCTTCAGCTTATCTTCAATTAAGAATTTATATATATTTATTTTATTTTACTCGACGTTATTTTTGTAAATTTTTAAGATATTTTTAGCTTTTTTTCCGTAGTTTCTAACATAGGGTCGATCTTGGTGCGAAAAATTTACAAAGTTAAAAATAATGATTGTTTTAACAAACTAATTAAAAATAATAATATTAACGAAAAATTGAAATAATTTAATAAAATAGAAATATGTTTTTCGTAATTATCACTAAAATCTTTTTATATATAATTAATCATGACTTTAAAAGGTGTTTGTGAGTATTTGCACATTTTTGAAATTTTGAAGCTTTTTTCCACCAAGTTTTTACTTTATCATTTTGACTTCAGAAATTATATTACAAGCAGTACAATGCAGTACAATTTAAAATTGACCTGGAAATGATGAAAAATGTCATAGAATTTGAAAATCCGACTTCTGAAACTAACCCTGATCTAGTGCAATAGATAGAATGATAGGTTTCAAGAAAACAAAAAAATTTTCTTAAAATTTTTCGGAAAAGTATGAATGATTTTTTATTTCGACAAAATAATTTTTTTGACAATCACACAACAAAATTCAAAAGATTTCTGAAAATTTAAAAAAAAATAGGAAGATTTTAAGGAAATTTTTTTCATAATTTTAAGAATAATTCCAGTTGGTTTAAAACTGTTTGGAAGTTCTTCTCGTGGTAAAAATTTCACCTTTTATACATGGTTCAATTCAATTGTAATTTGTTAAAACTAACTTCTGTCAATTTTAGTATTTTGTTAAAAATTCGTTTTTTTCTGTTGAAGTTTATTTTTTTTTACTGAAAATTAAACTTTTTTATTTTTTATCGAAAATTGGTGTTTTGTAAATATTAATTAATTTATTTCGTTAAAAATTCGTCTCTGTTATGGTCAAAAATATTTGCTGTTATAAGAAAAACGATTTTTTTGGTAGAAAATTCAATTACTTAGTCAAAGAATTTTTTTTTCTTTCTTAAAAATTCATATTTCCGAATATCAAAATTCATCATCTTTAAACGAATTTAACCCTTTTTGATTTAAAAGAAAAATATTTTTTAGTTAAAATATCAACTATTATATTTCGTTGAGAATTAATGCTATATGTACATCAGGAACTATATCAATGATTTTTTTTAAAATATAAAAAAACCATTTTTCAAAAAAGCTACATATATATTTTTTTTTCATTTTTTCATTTTTATTCTGTGATTTCGCACTGATTAGTAAATGATTTCAAATAATTGTAATTTTAATACTGCCTATCAAACAAATTATTTGCAAAAGTGTGTAATTAATTATTTATTTCTTTGATACTGAAACAGATTTATATTTAATATATTTTCTAATTTTAGTCATACTTACTTTTTTCAAACACTTGTCCAAAAAACTATTACAAAATTCTCGTAACTTTTTGAAAAATTGGAAACATTAAAGATTTAAAAACTTTTTGCAAAATATTTGTATGATCGGGTATAGAAAATACGCGGAAATGTGATTTTAAAAACCATATAAATATTGTGCAAGAGCTTAGGGCAAAAAACGCTATTTTTCACGACTTCCGCTTTTTGAAACTGGTAAAATTTCGTAAAAAATTTATTAATGTACTAAAATTAAACTTTTGAAAATTTGATGAAGGTCTCATATATAAAAAACAAATAGTCCCTGGAGTATTAAGGTAATTGTCACTCGCCGAAGTACCTACCTATCTCAGTCATGAAGAGAAACGTCGGAGTTGACAAACATTATGAAACAATTTTTTTGGTGTATAGTAATGTGACTTGCAACAATTTAGTTCAAAAATTTCACTTCCTAGTTCAACTGAACCTTCCATTAAATTAGATTTTATAATGAAATAGATTTTCGAAAAAAAAATAAATTTCCGAATTTGAACCCCTGATCGGGACGATTGAAAAATCCCGAAAAATAAAATTCCTGAATTGGAAAATTCTAGAATGATAATATTACCGAATTAGAAAATTTTCGACAGAAGATTGCCGAATTATAAAATATCCTAAACAGAAAATTCTTGAATTACAAC
>JAUELO010022099.1:0-11011 GCA_032357855.1 Amphibolips quercusostensackenii
AGACAGACACCTTCGTAAAAATGCTTTTTTCTGACTCAGGGGGTCTCAAAACGTGGACATTTGATGAAAACCGGCAATATCAAATTTCACATAAAACCATTACCTTCTCATTACAATGAGAATGTAAAAAGAGATAAAGAATATAGACATTAGTAGATGTAGGATACGATGCGCTAGAGGAAAAGAGATTTGGAGAGATAAAAGGGAATTTATATTAAAAGAGAAAGAGAATAGTATTGACGTGGATACATAAAGGATAGGATAAGTTAAAGAAGAATGTATTGAAAAAGATAGACGTGAATTTAGATTAAAAACGAGATAAAAAAAGATAGATTTTGATAGACGTAGAACAGGATCAAATAACGATAAGTAGATTAAGAATGATGAAAGAGAATTCTCATTGACAGAAAGACAGAAAAAGTATAGATGTGGATAGATAAGGATAGGATGAGTTAGAGAAAAAGGTATTGAAAAAGATAAACGTAATTTAGATTCAGAAGAGATGAAAAATATAGATATTGGTAGATGCAGGATACGATAAGATAGAGAAGAGAAGAATTTAAAAGATAGAGTGAAATTTATATTGACAGAGAGATAGGAAAAATATTGTCATGTATAGTTATAGGATAGAGTGAGGTTGAGAAAAAGGTGAAAAAAAAGACGTGAATTTAGATAAAGAGGTCAATAAAAAGGTTTTAATAAGCGTAGGACAGGAGGAGATAATAAAGAGGTGATTGAAGAAAAATATAAGCCAGTTTAAATTGTCAGAAAGGTAGAAGAATATTAACATGGATAGGTGAAGGATGAAATAAGTTAGAGAAAAAGGTATTGGAATAGATAGAGGTAAATTAAAATTGATAGAGAGATAGAAAAAAGAGATATTGATGGACGTAGAATACAATGAGATAGAGAAAATGAAATTTAGAAAGAAAAATGAATTTTATATTGGCAAAGAGATAAAAAAAATATTATCATGGACAGATAGAGGATAGAATGAGTTAAAAAGAAAGTATTGAAGTAGATAGACGCAAATTTAGATAGAGAGGTAAAAAAAATAGATATTGATAGACGTAGGGCAGAATGAGATAACGATGAGGAGATTAAGAAAGATGAAAGAGAATTCATATTGACTGAGAGACCGAAAGAGTATAGATGTGAATAGATAAGAATAGGATGAGTTAGGAAAAAAGGCATTGAGAAAGATGAGCGTAAATTTAGGTATGAAAGAGATGAAAAAGTTAGGTACTAACAGACGTAGGACAGGATGAGATAATAAAAAGGTGATTAAAAAAGATTAAAGGAAATTTACATTAAATAAGAGATAAAAGAATATTGACGTGGATACAGAAAGGATAGGACAAGTTAGAGAAAAAGGTATGAAAAAAGATTAACGAGAACTTGGATAAAATACAAGATAAAAAAGATAGATATTAATAGACATAGGACAGGATGAGATAATGATGAGGAGATTAGGAAAGAAGAAAAAGAATTTATGTTGGCAGATAGATACAAATATATTGTCATGGATAGATATGTATGGAATGAGTTGGAGAAAAAGGTATTGAAAAGATAGATGTGAATTAAGATGAAGCGGTGAAAAAAGATAGACATGATTAAACGCAGTACAGGATAAGATAATAAAGAGGTGATTAAAAAAGATTGAAGAAAGTTTAGATTGACAGAGTAGAAGAAATTTTCGACGTGGATTCAAAAAAGATAGGATAAAATAAAGAGAAAAAGGTATTTAAAAAGATGGGCGTACATTTAAGATTAAAAAGGATATAAAAAAAGATAGATATTAATTGACGTAGAAGAGAATAAGATAATAAAAAAATGATTTAAAAAGATTGACGGAAATTCATATTGACAGAGAGATAGAAAAATATTAACGTGCATACATAAATGATTAAATAAATTTAAGAAAAAGGTATTGGAAAAGAGAAAAAGTGAATTTAGATTATAAACGAGATAAAAAAATATCAATAGACGTAGGACAGGATGAGATAACGATGAGGAAATAAGAAAAAATGAAGGAGAATTTATATTAATAGAGAGATAAGAAAAGTATAAATGTGGAAAGATAAGGATAGGATGAGTTAAAGAAAAACGTAATAAATAGATAGACGTAAATTTAGATAAAGAGGTCAAAAAAGATAGATATTGATAAACGTAGGACAGAAGAAGATAATAAAGAAGTGATTAAAAAAGATTCAAGAGATTTCAGATTGACAGAGAGGCGAAAAAGTATTGACATGGATAGAAATATGATAGGATGAGTTAGGAAAAAAGGTATTTAAACAGATAAACGTAAACTCAGATTTAAAACGAGATAAGAAAAGATAGATATTAATAGATATGCGAGGGATAAGATAACGATAAGAAGATCGAAAAAGATGGAAGAGAATTTATATCGACAGATAGATAGAAAAATATTGTCATGGATGAATAAAGGATAAAATGAGTTAGAGAAAGAAAAATTAAAAACAATTAACGTAAATTTAGATTAAAAAAGAGATAAGAAAAGATAGACATTAATAGATGTGGGGTACAATAAAATAGAGAAAAAGAGATTTAAAAAGATTGATGGAAATTTATATTGACAAAGAGATAGAAAAAATATTGTCATGGCTAAATAAGGGTAAAGTGAGTTATAGAAAAAAATATTTGAAAAGTTAGACGTAAATTTGGGTAAAGAGATTAAAAAAAGATAAATATTGATAAACGTAGGATAGGAGGATATAATAATCAGGTGATTAATAAAGATTAAAAGGAGTTCAGATTAACAGAAAAGCAGAAACGTATTGACATGGATGGATAGGGGATAAGATGAGTTAAAGAAAAAGGTATTAAAAAAGATAGACGTGAATTTAGATTAACAAGGAGATGAAAAAAGATAGATATTGAAAGACATAAGACTGGATTAGAAAACGATTAGGAAATTAAGAAGGATAAAAGAGAATTCATATTGACAGAGAGATAGAAAAATGCTGTCATCGGTAGATAATTGATAGAATGAGTTAGAGATAAAGGATAGAATGTGTTAGAGAAAAAGGCATTAAAGACGAAGAAAGCAACTTTTAATTAAAAAAGAGATAAGAAAAGATTTACATTGACAGATGGTGCGTACAATGAGATAGAGAATAGAAGATTTGAACCAATAAAAGGGTATTTATATCGATAGAGAGATAGAAAAAATATGCATGTGGATAGATAAGGATAGGATTAGTTCAAAGAAAGGATTAAAAAAGATTAGCGTGAATTGAGATAATAAGGTCGAAAAAAGATAGATATGTGTAATCGTAGGACAGGATAAGATAACACAGATGTGATTGAAAAAGATTGAAGGTTGAAAAAAGGGAGAAAAGGTATTAAAAAAGATAAACGTGAATTTAGATCAAAAATAAAATAATAAATACAGATATTGATAGGCGTAAAACAGGATAAGATATCAAAGAAAACATTAGCAAAGTTTTTGAAAAATTAAGGTTGACAGAAAGATAGCAAATATTAGCATGGATAGATGAGAGATAGGATGAGATAGAGGAAAGGGGTTTAAAAAGATGAACGTAAATTCAGATTATCAAAGAGACCAAAAAATATAGAGATTGATAGACTTAGGATAAAATGACATCATAACGAGGAGATTAAATAAAAATGTAAGGGAACTTATATTGTCAGAGTTATAGAAAGACATTCACTTGTATAGATCAAGGATAGGATGAGTTACAGAAAGAGGTATTAAAAAAGATACAAGTGAATTGAGGTTAAAAAGGAAAGAAATAAAAATAGATATTGATAGACTTAGGACAAGATGAGTCAGAGCGAAGGGTATTGGAAAAGATAGACTTGAATTAAAATTCAAAGAAATATTGAATAAGATAGATATTGATAGACTTGGGACAAGATGAGTCAGAGAAAAGGGTATTGAAAAAGATAGACTCGAATTTAGATTAAAAGAGATATTGGATAAGGTTGATATTGATAGACTTAGGGCAAGATGAGTTAGAGAAAAGGGTATTGAAAAAAAAAGACTCGAATTTAGATTAAAAGAGATATTGAATAAGATAGACATTGATAGATGCAGGATACGATAAGATAAAGAAAAGTTTTAAATAATGGAATAAAGTTTATATTGATTGAAAGATAGCGAAATATTGTCGAGGATAGATAAAGGATGAGATGAGACAGAGAAGGGTTTTTCAGATAGATTTAAATTTAGATTAACAAAAAAATATAAAAGTATAGACATGGGTAGACTTAGAATAGGATGAGATAAAGAAAAGGAGATTGATAAAGTCAGACCAGAACTTAGATTGATAGTGGGTTGGAAATTGTTTGACGTCAATAGATAAAGGATAGGGTTAGGTAGAAAAGACGGTATTAAAAAAGATAGGAGTGAATTCATACTGACAAAGAGATGGAATAAAATGCATTTTCTTTACCTCTTTCTATCATGAAGATTTTAAATTATTTTTTAAAAACATACTTGAAACAATTTTACAAAATTTATAAAAGCTTAAAAACGTTTTAGGTATGGGGTAAAAAAACTTTTTTATTTAATTCTCGCTTAGAATTCATCAAATTCCGACCTTCATGTTTATTATTCAAGTTACATACACGAATTTGCAGAGAATGTCGCACACTGCAGTATGGAAACTACATCTGCTCCACGATGTCACTGAGAATTTTTAACTTTGCAAAACTAGTGAGATTACGTGCAGCTTAAACAAGGCTAGTGAATTCAGGAAGCCATCTAAACTTGTAGCATTCCAGTGGCAGGCAAATATTAAAATAATGTGAATGCTAACATTCAAATATTTCAGTGAAATTTAATTTTTGTAGATTAACACAAGACAGGGCTAAATTTATTTTTTACAAAAATAGAGTAGGAGGAAGTGGGCCTAAGCCAACATTTTTTTAAACCGTTTTTTAATTTTCAGAAATTTGGTTTTACAACGTATCAGGTATGGTAAGATCAAAACTTTAGTTGTCTACAAAATGTTACTGATATTTTTGAAATGTGATGCTTTATTTATTAATTATAAGAAAAAAAGTAATTTAACGTAATCCAAAAATATGAATTTATAACAAATGAATTTTTAACCAAATAGTTTGATTTTCTACGAAATTGTTGAATCCTCAACCAAACCAAATAAACTTAAAAGCAAGTAGTTGAATTCTCAACCAAAAAGGATGCATTTTTCGCCAAGAAAATTCATTTTTTAGCAAAAAAACAACTATTTTTTACTAAAAGACAAGAATCTTTCACTAAAAAATATCAATTTTAACTTATAATGTTAATTTTTAGCAAAAAATAAAATAGCTACATAAAATAGCCTAGAGCGCGTTTGATGTATCTCGCGTTTCGCGCTCGATAATATATATATATACCTCGCGCTTCGCGCTCGGTAGTGTATCTCGCGCTACGCGCTCCAATAATTTTTGCCTCGCGCTTCGCTCTCGGCTCTTTTCGGTTTTCGCACTTCGTGCTCGGCTTACATAGAAAGAAGATATTCACTTGCAAATATTAAAAAATTATCAAAACTTAAACGACTAAAGTAATTTCCACATTTGTTTTTATTTAACATTGAAAAGGAAGCTTATTTACTAAAGGCTCTAGCGGCCTGAATTAACATACTCTCATTACAATAACCGCGCTTCCGCTCAATTTTTCATATGTATTTATATAAATCTGTGATCATTTATATAATAACAATGATTTTTTTGTTGTAAATTTTTGTGCATGGCTAAATTTCTGCACGACTACGATAACCTTTGATATAACTATAACATTTTCGGGATGCTTTGCTTCTTTTACACTTTTTTACACTTCAAAGAAAATCTTTCATTTCCTCAGCCTGGGACTTAACTAACTGAAAATGCTACAAAACAGTGTTTTTTTTAATTATAGAAAAGTATATTTAAAATTAAAAAAAGAATGCTGAGTCATATAAAAATTAATTGTTTATTTGTAATGCAATTTTTCATAGTTAAAACAAAAAATATGCATCCTATAATAAAAAGATTGATAACAAAGTTGGTTTTTTTGGGTGAATGACTTTTGTTTTTTATTTTTTTCCGTAGCTTGTTTTATTTGTCCAAAAATTCATATTTTTTATTTTTAGAGTTGTTTTCTTAGAAGCAAAGCAAAAACCGCGCATTTTATGAGAAAGTAATTTATAACAAATTAGTAGATCTTCTAGAGTTGCACAATTTTTTTTTCATCATTTTTTTTGTATCTTGCATAGTTTGACCGCAAAATAAAAATTTTGATTTTTCATTATTTTTTTTCAGATAAAAAATTTAAACTTTCAATTTTTTTTTGAATTTGAAATTTTTTATGATAGTCTTGTAAGGCTTTTAAATAGCAACGTTTTTCTTTTCGTGACGTTATTTCACAACGTGCGTTGTTAGGTTCAAAATTTGCTTTTCTTTTGCTTCTTTAAATTTTGAAAATGATATAAGTCTAATAATTTTCTTTTGATTCAGGCCTTGAACAACCGTGTTAAAGATCAATTTAATCTGAATATTTTTTCGAAAGTTATCGTGCCTGGAGAATACAGACAGACAACCAGACAGACACCTTCGTAAAAATCGTTTTTTCTGACTTAGGGGGTCTCAAAACGTGGACATTAGATGAAAACCGGCAAAGTTAAATTTTACATAAAATAAATAGCTTCTCATTTGAATTAGAATGTAAAAATAAATTCTCAACCGAAAAAAAACGATCTTTGAACAAAATAATTACATTTTTATCCGAAGAGATGAATTTCCAACTAAAATATAAAATTTTAGAAAAATATAAATTTTCAACGAAATAGTTCAGTTTTTAACCAACAAGTTTAAATATCAACTAAAAAAGATGAATTCTTAACCGCATAGTTAAATTTTCAACCAAAAAGTGAAATTTGTATAAAGAAATGTTCTAGCAACAAAAAAAAACAAAAGTTTTAACATTTAATTTTCTGCAAAATTGTTAATTTCCTAATTAAACAAAATTAACTCAAAATGCACCACTTGTATGTTGAATAAAAAATTCTTAATTTTTTTCCAAGAGGATTTATCTTTAGCAAAAAAAAGGGATTTTTTACCAGAAGGCAAGAATTTTCTACTAGAAAAGATCAATTTTCAATGAAAAATATTGATTGTTAGCCAGAATAAAATACTCACATTATTCATTAAAAAAATTAATTTTCAAGAAGAAAAACGACATAATTTTTTAATAAGATATTTACATTTTCAACCAAAAAGATTAATTTTCAACTGAAATAATGAATCTTAATAAAAACGAATTTTTATCCAACTATTAAAAATATCAACTGAAAATGATAAGCATTTAACCAAATAGTTACATTTTTAACCAAAAAGATCAATTTTCAAGCAGTTGGTGCTTTTATTAATTTTTTATTTAATTTATTTATTAATTACTGTTATTTCATTTAATTTAGAATTTTCAAAAATAATTTCTAATTTTCTACGAGTTGATATTTCGACTAATAAAAGATATTAATCTTAAGTAGAAAACATTTTGTTTTAACCAGAAATTAAAAAAAATAATTTCCAACTTTTAACGTATTATTTAATATTTTAATTAAAACATATGTTTATTTTAAATAAAAATTAAATATTATATTTATTTATATATGAATATACACATAATTTATTATTATAATAATTATTATATATTTATGTTTTAACATACAGTTACATTTCTAACCCAAAAAAATAACATTTCTAACAAAAGTGATGAATTTCTAAACCAAAAAAAGGAATTTTCTACAAAAAGTTAAATTTTTAACCAGAAAAGATTTAACAGACAACAGAGAACATTTTTTTCAAATTTTTCAATTTTCAAATCAGCAGCACAAATTTTTTGGAAAAAAGTTTAACTTTTAAACAAAAAATTGGAATTCTTAAACCAAAAATATGAATTTTAAACCAAAAAGTTAATTCTCAACCAATAAGTAAATTTTCAAACAAGAATTTTTTTTTCGAACAAATAGTTGAATTTTTATCTAAAAACGATAAGGTTTCAACCAAAAATGTATTGTTGAATTTTTGATTAATAAAACTTATTTTGAACAAGAAGAACATATTTACATCAAAATAGTAAAATCTTCAACTAAAAAAGGTAAATTCTAAATCAAAAATAGAATAGACTTTTCAATAAAAAATAATTAACTTTCAAAAAAACATATTTGAATATTCTTACCAGGCTATAGTAAATAAGATTGTACGTAAAAAAAAATTAGGAAAAGGAATAGTTTTCATCAAAAAATTAAAAACTCTGTTGGAAGGAGGAAAAGATGAAAATAAGGAAAAGAATGTAAAATAAAATCACGCAATTGTTACTATTTTTGGTTGAGAATTTATCTCCTCTGGTTAAAAATCCGACTATTTTGTTAAAAAATTCAACTATTTTGTTGAAAATTTGTCTTTTTGTATACAAAATTTGTCCGCTAGTATTGAAAATGCATTATTTTTTGTTTAAATTCAACTTTTTTGTTAAAAGTTTAACTATCTTCTTCAAAATTCGTCCTTTTGGAAAAAATTCAACGATTTGGTTTTAAATTCAAAAATTTTTGGTTCAAGATTATTTTTTTCTGTTTTTAAGTGTAATCAATTGGTTTCAAATTTATCTTTTCAGGTTAAAAATTTAAGTAATTAGTTAAAAATTTATGTTGAAAATTAAACTATTTTGTTAGAGTCATCTTTTTTGGTCAAAAAATCAACTGTTTTTTTTATGTTTTTTCATTAAAAGTTAATTCTTTTTATTTAAAAATTCTACTATTATGTTTTTGGTACAGAATCCGTCTTTTTTTGCTAAAAATTCTACTATTTGGTTTTAAATTCACCCTTTTTGTTGAGATTTTGATTCTTTTGTTAAAAAATTCAATTTTTCGTTGAAAATTCATCTTTATTGGTTGAAAATTGAATTTTTGGTGAAAATTCAACAATTTTAGTGAAAATGCTATGTTTTGATTCCAAAACTTTGCAATAATGTACCTAAATTAATTTAATTTTAAAGATCCTATTTCCTTATTATTTTTCTATTCTCACAAAAAATTACCCTATTTTTCCCGTTTACCCATTCTTGTCTGCAAAGTCCATTTTGGTTATTTGTAAAAAAAAAATTCTACATCATAAAATTTTATTTATGCAAATGGTCAAAATGCTCACCACTTTAGATAAAGTTTTTCAAATCGAGTAATCGACGCTTCTATTTACACTTGAAGAATTCAATTAGCAAAAAATGCCTGATACGGTCAGATCCGCTCATCTGAATGTTGAAACCTTCTCTGTTTTTTTGCACTTTTTAGCCACAGTAGTGATTTTATCGGCCCGTGTTCAACCGCGTTTTGCACGAATATGCGGGAATCGTCTTACGCCCGTATTTGCAGGAACCCATAATAATAATGATAATAATAATAATTTTATGTGCATGCACTGTCGAGAATAACGACACCACAATGCTTTGAGACAATTGGAATATGTATTCTATTCTATCCAACTCTCGCTTCGCTAATGAATAATCCGCACTATTCTTGACTCTTAATTAAAATAGGAACCAGAAACCAATCTACCGCATGTGGTTCTTATTATAATAATTTTTAATATTTCATATTCAGGTGTCAGGTCAAGAAAAACCTGATAATCAGGGAAAACTGAGGAAATTTTGTACAGTTAGGAAAAGTCAGCATTTTTTTTAAATGCTCATTAGGTTTCCTATTCATAAAATTCAAAAAAGAAGGCACATTGATTATTGGAACATATTTCACTTGTTAACAAAATGTGACCTATGTGCTCATGGAATGAGAAATGTTATTTTCAGAGGAGTTTTTTGTTCTGAATCCGAATCTGGCCTCCATTTCTCTGCAGCACTTCAGGTTTTCGCGATTTTTTGGATAAAATTTCTTTTGAAAAATAACCAATCAGAAAATATAAT
Source organism: Amphibolips quercusostensackenii (assembly GCA_032357855.1). Taxonomy (NCBI): domain Eukaryota; kingdom Metazoa; phylum Arthropoda; class Insecta; order Hymenoptera; family Cynipidae; genus Amphibolips; species Amphibolips quercusostensackenii. The sequence goes on from JAUELO010022099.1 coordinate 9,947, forward strand.
TTTGTAAAAAAATTTTCAATAAAAATAAATGCATGATTTCGATTAATTTTTAAATGCAAAATCCAACAGTGGGCTTGTTTCTGTGATATCTTATACGGTTGCCAAGATAATCTAGAAAAACTGAGGAAAAACACGAAAAAAAATGGTTTTACAAAAAACTGCATATCTAGCTGATGATTTTTTTCCCTGCTGTTCTAATGTCATTCTCTTCTTTTTTTAATGCCGAAGAAATCTAAAAAAAAAATTAGGGTTTAGGCTATCACCGTTCGAAAGATACGTGGCAGAGAATTTGTCTCTTTCTATGGAGTAGCCAGTTTGACGGCTTACACGTACTTGAAGCAAATCATTGTACTGAATCTAGTATTTCCTTGTACCACAATCTTCAATATCTGCAAATTTCACATTATTTACTAAGTTTATCATTGTCTTAGTGTTAACAGTATTCAATTCTGTGGATTTTTAAGCAGGTTTTAATCAAGCAGGCGTCACACGGGCGCTGTACACGTAATACAAGGGATCGGTCGGGGAAAAGTGTACATAGCGCATGCGCTACCCCCCTCTTCTATAGCGCATGCGCGACTCCCCTCTACTATGTCACATGCAACAGCTCTGAGCTTTCCTGCGTATCGTGCTCTGTGCTGTTTTCATTTCATGCAAGACCTCTGCGGAGTCACATGTATGCTACCTATACTCTAGGACTAGAACTCATTCTTATTGAACTTCAATTCATTAGCGCTGATTGCGAGCTATCTTTCGACACTCAGTCTGCAACAATCGCAGAAAGAAGCGTAGTTGCAAAAATCATCCCGATAGCTTCTGCTACGTTTGCGGTGTTTCTGTCCCACAAAAACAGAGACATAAAATTTCTCCTGCAATGCGGGAAGGTAACGAAATTTTTTTCAGATTAAGGCCAAAAATGGAGAAAAATATTGGATACTAGATAGTTGCTGCTGGACTTGTGCCATTTCATTGAGGTCAGTATATCGAGGGAATTTCGATCATATCTTCACTTTTTCTTTCCCTACTTCTTGGAGAGAACCTCTGAACCATATCGATAATTGTTAT
>JAUELO010022112.1:0-11011 GCA_032357855.1 Amphibolips quercusostensackenii
GTCCTCCATTTTACAGTGAAAAGAAAATTTTCAAAATCCAAAATATCAATTTTCTTAACATGTTACATATTTACGCAAAACAAAACCCCGATTATATTTCTGAAATCACGAAATTCCAAACGCACTACTGAAATCCTGAAATTTCTAACGCACTGATGAAACACCGAAATTCCTAACGCACTGCTGCGATCCCGAAACTCCCTCCAAAAGGTTATGAAATCTCGGACACATAATACATGGTAACAAAATTACACAATACCGAACAAATCTATGCATTTTCAACAATATCTATGATACAGGAATAAATCACAGCACTAAAATATAAATATTTCCAAAAGTCAAAGCATTTAAATATTATTCCTAAATAACTATAAACACAATGTGAAAATATCAAATATCAAATATTATTCAGAAATATCAGGTTTGGTTTTCAGTCATTTCCCTGAAACAACATGGCCGCACTGAAGATAAATTCTATTCAGCTCGGCGGGTCGTTTTCGTCCGGGCGTGTTGAGTTAAAAATTTTTCAAACGAGAATCGAAAGAACTTTGTCCCAGTCATAATGCTTTTTAGCCACACGTTGCGCGCCACATTTTTGTGACACTATTTATAGCTCTGTGGGGCTCAGAGAGGAGAAAGACGCCACAAAAAGTTGGCTGAAATAAATGTAACTGTAATTACCTTGGTGATCAGGCGCCAGACGCCAACTCGGCGTCACTTCAAAATTAGTTCTCGGAAATTATAAGTAAGGTTGCAAAACGTAACTATTAAATAAATTAAGAAAGACGATTCTTAGCTCAGGGAGAGGGATAAGTGGGGGCGAGATAGCATTGTGACATTACTAAAACACCCTGTTAGAAAAAAATTAAACAAAAGTTGTATGTAATGTTAAATTCTATCACATATCTTGATTATGATCAGTCAGTCGATCATAGAACTCGAGACATCGACTGGCCTGAAGGGCCTTAACACTGCAATTCACTAACTTGGCTTAATCCTGCTTTCAACAAAATCTTGACACAATTTTCGCTAACACTAACCTTGACCGCGAAAACAACTATTTTGATCACACAAAATTTAAACCAATTAGATTCGACTCAAATATCTATATCCCAAATACATATCTCATTATTACACTTAAATAAAATTTACCAACATTAAAAGAGAGAAAATTTCAGAAGACAGAAATTTTTTTGACGCTTACCTTGCGCTTAACGAAAACTTTTTCTTCCTCTAGAGAATAGCCTCCTTTCGTATACACATGAAATCTGTACGAACTATAAACTATTCGATGGTCAACACCAGACTGCTTTGTGCCGGTCATGGTGTGACCTGGCACATTATAGTCTTTAAAAATAATCCGATATGACAATTAATTATTATTGAGACGGCCAGGTTTTTGTGGACGAGACTGGTGTACAAAAATGTACTGGAAAACCGAGGTGTTCTAATCAATTGGTAGTGACCGATGTTACGTGGTCTGAAAACTTTTCGTGAAGACTTAAAAGTAAATGCTAATTGGGTGAGCCAAGGAAGAGTGTCATAGATCTAATTACTCTAGGTTCAAAGGTATCTATTTTCTCTCTAATTTTTAAAAATCCTAATATGTAGTTCATAGTCTGATATATGCAATAAAGACAGAAGTAGATGAAATAAGTAAACCCTAACCTACTTTTGTTTCTATTCACACTCAAACTGCATACTTTCTCATCTTCTCCCTATATCTAGTCTGAGCTGGTGTTGGCCATAGAAAATTTTCGCGACAAATAGGCTTTAGTTATAATTTGTTATCGGCCTGAGAGGATCCATAACAGATAGCAAGCCACCACGTTACAACACCCCCTCGCAGACTGAACAGCGGGGTCTCCATGACCAGCAAGCGTCAACAATCCAACCCCAGGTTATGTACTAAATTTGAGCATCGTTCAAAGTGTATTTAGATTAATTGTTGGTGTATGTAGCAGTGAATTTGTGTGTTAATAGAACACTTTTAAAAAAAGGAGAAAAAGAAGAAAAACTTAGTAACCTTTCAGAATAAAAAAAAAGAAAAACTATTTTTACAGAAAACTCTCAATCTTAAGCAAGAAGTTGCTAACGTCTGAACTGACGATATTGCTCACTCTCAGTTCAGTCGAACTAATGCAATTTCATTATCATAGATGCAATCCTTCTTTATGTAAGATTTATTTTGCACTGTAGTCCTACCTAGGTAGTTTCAAACAGCGAAAAAAAGAAGAAACATTTTCTATTAATTATCCCAAAACTTATAATGTTCCTCATTACCTCTGCACATCAGGCAGCTAAATCAAAATCAGGATAAAACGAAGTTTATTACTGAGATGGAACTTAAGCGTTTTCTAGTAATTGTGCACCTAAGCAGCTAAAACAAAATAAAAGGTAGCCAAGTTTACTACTAACTTTACATGCGAATATGAAGACAATATTTCTCATTTTATGATTAGCAATTCGAAACTTTAAAATTTAAACTCAAAGAAAGGAAGTGTAAAGTGTCAATAACGTAAATGCAATATTCAACCATTGTACTTTAAATCTGAATTATTTAAAAATGACTTAATGAGATGCGAAGTCAGTTACCGATTTACTTACATAGTATTTAATTAACTGCAGTATTTGAACTTATACTTTAAATTTGAATTAGTTAAAAATTAGTAAATAAATAGAAAGTAAATCATTAATGCCCTCACCTATTATGTGACACATTTGATCTCTTTTTATCTTTTAGCTTCAGATTAGAAATTGTGTATAATAGTTGTATTTCATTATATATGAAATTTAGCAGCACGATTGTGTCTCACGAGAGAGAGAGTGAAAAAAGGGGCTCTCTCACTCTTAAATATGAGTCTGAAAAAATAAACGGAAGAATAATACACTTTAATGAATTAGATTTATTGATAAAATTAGTCAATTTTTTCAAGTCAGTTAGAAAGTAACTGTTAACAGCATTTCTAATATTTCAAAGCATTCATTTTTACTTCCCAAGAACAAATTTAGATCCATCTTATCGCAAAAAAGTCACAGATTTCGATTACAAAACTTTCAAATTGCTAATATAAGCATTAAAAGAAATCGATTTATAACTTTGTATTGCCACTGAGTACTCCGTCTTACAATGAACCCTCGCCGAGAAAAGCTAACACAAACAAAGCCTACGCAGGAGAACCAAAGCGTTGACGAACAGAGCCCGGCAGGCGAAAAAAATTTCTCGGGTCAACCCTGCTCTGACCTGAAAAGCAAAGAAAAGGTTTGCCGATAACTGCTTTACGCCATCTTTGATTTAAGTAAGGACTGCTCCAAACCCGTAGTACTTGCGTCCGTTTGTAGACAGAACGGCAAAATGAAATCTGGTTTTGATAACGTAAGAGCAGCAATCAATGCGGATGTCAATTCTTGGGAAGACTTTTCTTGGTCTTTCCCCTAATCGAACCTTCAATTTTTCTTTGATAATCGCTTAAGTGGTTGGTTCTGCCTTCTGTGCGAAATCCTTTATAAATGGCTTATACCATGAGACTCAGAAATCGTTTAAGTTTGCGCAGGGTCTTTCATCAATGAATGTGTTCTTAAAAGGTTTCACTGACTACTATTATGTCATCCATTTACGCAAACGCCTGGGGCATAAATCCTGGTGTATCATTTTTTTTTGGAAATAGAAATCTGATGGAACGCCTAAGGTCTAAAATTGTCTAAAAATTATGTAAAATTGTCTTTTTTCTCAACTTAATTTTTTTCATCAATAATTTTATTCTCTGTTTTATGTATAGTAATTATTTCTAATTCATTACACTCTTTTTTTCTTTATTCTGACATTCAATATTTTTGTTCTTCTCTTCAATTATTTTTTTTACTTTTCTTTATATTTAAACTCATTTCATTTTTTTTTCTTACTTGATTTCCGAAAACAAAATGATTCTTGAAAATCTTGCTGCAGCTAAACTAAAAATAATGTAAAATTAAATATTTTATTCTTTATTACATTTTTAATATATGGAAAACCATATAATTTTAATATATTTATAATAAAAATTATACAATTTAAATATCACAATTTAGAAATTCAATTTCTTTCATGAATATTAGAAAAAATAATTAAAAACATAAAAATATTTTAAATATCTCTACAATCATTTTTATGATGACTTACAAGTATTACCTATATTTCATTATTTACAATATTTGAAACATAAAAAAACTAATTTTTAAATATAATTAATAAAATAAATATTTATTTACCTTTTTAAAATATCCTTAATTTTCTTATTACATAATTGACATTAAAGAATTTCACCTTGAACACACGCAATTTCAAATGTTCGAACATCTTTTCCTTTAATATGTGTAATTTTTAAATAATAATTTTTTTCTATAAAATTGACAAATACTCTAAAACACAAATAAACAAAATTAAATAATTACACACTATTATACAAATATAGAACACCATTATATAAATTTATACATAATATATTATACTTACTCATTATTACTTAATTGCGTAAAAGTAAATAACTGTTTTGATAATGAAAGATTGTTGTTACACTTTTGAACTGTTTTAAACATTATTAACGCATTGCATAGAATTCCTATAGAGATTCTGATCAAACTAATAAAATATCACATTTACATTTTCCTATATACTACTTCTAAAGATAAACATAAAGAAAAGCATAAATAAAAGTTAAAAACCTTCATCCGTACAGATGACAAATTTCATTATACATATTTTCAAATAAATTTGTATATCACAACTACAATAATTAATGTCAACTATATTACTCAAAAATTATTTCTACATATCGAAAAAAGTGAATGTGCCACATATGGCACAGTCGGACCTAAAGGGTTAATGTCTTTCGCCAAACCACTCACGTAAATGCCATACAATGCCCTTTTATAACACAATGTATTAAATCATTGTAATGCCATTCAATGCTGTTTTGAGATCTTTTCAGTTAAATGCCATGTAATGCCTTCTGCGGTAGATTGCATTGACAAGGCAAATGCCATTCAATGCTGTTCGTCGACTTTATGAATTAAATGCCATGCAATGCCTTTAGCAAAGTTGAATTTTGTAAATTGGAATTCGTATGTGCATATTCCACTAAAAGACGGTAGACTAAAATAAGTCTTAATTAAAATTTTTTAATTAATTAGAGTTTACATATACTCTTTTCATATTTTTATTTCATTTTTTAACTTAAATTGTTTATTAAAAATTTTCAAACATTTGAAAGAAGAAAACCTTTTTCCGCAATTTTATTTTACGTAAAAAATATTTACTCAAGTACCAAGAAAAAAATAAGCATTGAAAATGGTTTAAGAGGATTTGATATAGAAAAGTTGTAGGAAAATAATATAAAGAGCGTCAAAATAAAGCATTTTTGATACATTTTTATCAGTAAATAAATTTTCGACGTGAGCATAAGAATAGGCATTAAGGTGGGTCGAAGATAGCAAATTTTTAAATTCGAAATCGCTGTAAATCGGAAAAGTAGCGTATTGGGGTTTTAATAAAAACACAATTAATTTTCAGACAAAAGGAATAATTTTTTACCTAAAAGATGAATTTTCAACTACAATTAAAAGTACATTTTTTAACTGAAAATGTTAGTATATACCCAAGTTTTCAATTTACAAAATTAAATCTTAGAAACAAGTTAACAAATTTTCAGCTAAAAAAAGATTTTTCATCCGAAATTACAAATTTTTAACCAAAAAGATTTACTTTCAATGAAAAGAGACGAATTTTTGTCAAAGGAAAAGAATTTTAAACCAAATAGTTGACTTTACAACTAAAAAAGATTATTTTCGAATCAAAAATGGAATAGCTCAATTTACGTTTATTTACTTTTCAACAGGAAAAAAACTAATTTTCACCGAAACAGTTGAATTATCTACAGAATTAAATTTAAACAAAAAGATTAATTGTCTATCAAATAGATGAATTTAACTATAAAAAAATACATGTTCAACTTTAAATTTTAGTATATATTTAAGTTTTCAGGTTTAAAAATTAATTTTCAGCCAAAAAGAAGCAAACAAATTTTCAAACAAAAAGATTTATTTTCAACAAGAGACGAATTTTTATTAAAATACATGGATGTTCAAGCAAATGTTTGATTTTGAGATCCCCTGTCTCCCCTATATTGTTTGGCCCACGGCGTGCAGACATCTTCTCAACTGACGTGACAATTTGAAATTCTTGGGTTGACGGCATAGCGTAACCTGCTTTTCTTTTTCCGTTAGCACTTAGCAGTCCCGGTGCGCGCCTTCTAACAGTGAAAGTTTGTATTTGAATCTATTCAAGTGGATGTTCGACTAGTCTAAAAAAGTGACCGGTATCAGACAGTGACCTGAGCTAGTCTGAATACTAGTGAAAAAATGTCAACCAAAAGTAAGAATACTGCTGCAACATTTTTCTCCCTCCAATCACTAGTACCGAGCACGCGAGCACCCCGATTAGCAAACGTCCGGGATCTCCTCGTAGTCCATCACGCTACTCGCGACTTTAGGATAATTAAGACCTACAGAATCTCAATGATCAACTGGCTTGTTACATCGAGAAAGTTCGTCATCTAGAAAGCGAAAACTCCTGGTTGACCCGCGAAGTTCAGACTTCTCAGGAAACCGTCACACGAAAAGTTTGAACATCAAGTCTATGTATGAGCACGAATCATCAAATGCGAGAAAAGTATTGGATCACACTGCTAGAGTGAGAGCGAAACTCGACAAAACGAAACGTCTCTAGGACGATAACGAAGACCTCAATGCTAAGTAAGTTATTTTGAAAATCTCTCTATTCATTTTCATTTATTTACAGCTCCATTGTCTTGCGAAAATCTGTTCATGTTTGAATTAGGATTAAAGTTTCTGAATTAGAAGAAAGAGAGAAGTGCGAGTCTTTAAATTGTAATTGCTCTTGTATTTTAGTTTAGAATCGCTAGTCGCTTGACTGTATATTCAGGTGGATTATTTGTCGACTATGGTTCATGCAGTTCATACCTGGAGAAATTGCTAACCTCGCATCTTTCAGAAGCACTACTATTTGTAGGAGCAAAAATAGGCACATAATTTACTTTTGCTGAAGGCGATCTGAGATAACACCAGCGCGATAACTTTTTATTTGATATGCCGTACAGTGAGTTTCAAGGACGGGATAGAACTGAATGCTAGAACTGGGCACGGTCTCATATGGCCCTTGATACACTAAATTAGAGTAGGGATTTATAGTGCCATCACACCTCCCTTAGTAGACTGTATTTGGTCCCTAAAATCCTGAATAAAATTTAACCTTTCTATTTTTTGGGTTCAATAATAGTGCTTCTGTTTAGAGAGCAGAAGTATAAGCAACCGATGGTAAGAGTCGGTTATGAACTTTAGTCTTTACGCAAAACATACAAAGTTGCTTTTTCTTGGCAAGTCGACGTCCGTCTATAAGACCGAATTTTACAAAACAAATTTCCCGTATCGTCTAAGCTAAGTCGAGTCCGTCTAAGTTTCTCCAAATTGAGTATTTTGGTAATTTAATTAATTCATCTCGGATCAAATCTATTTTGTTAACATCATAAGGGGTTTAGTAATCTACCTGATCAATAATTATATATATATAACATTTTTGCTGCTCTTAAGTGGTAGGTTTATTGGATCGGAGTAGATTTTACAATCTTCGCCTATGATAAGTCTAGGTTGTTTAATCACTTGGGCTAAAGATATTATGCACCTAGATGCGGAAAGTGGCGGCGGATTGGGGATAGAATTATTAGTAGCATACAATAAATGTAGACGGCGCTATCGATGATAATCGTACGCACTCCCGCTCTACTTCCCTACCCGCTTAAGTATTTATCCTTTCTTAACAGTTGTCGTGAGTAAAATGGGCGAAAAAGGTGCTGTCGCCAAATTGATTTTCAGTAGATAATATAGCTTTCTGATAATATTGATGATCACTGGAGCAATTAGAACTCTGTCTTACCCAGCAATCAAGGTGAATAACAGTCAATAAACAGATAAATATTTATCATACTTTACTGAAATTAAATTCCGTTTAGAGTTAAGTCTGAGTTTTATGATTTTTTGTAATATGATCCATTCATCTTTTAAGAATAATTTCATGAAAGATAGAATGATTTGCATAATATATTAGTCGAATTTGCAGTGTAAAAACCAAATTATGATTTTCGCGTGATTTTTTTCATTCACTTCGACCTAATACAAAATCGTTTAACTTCAAACTATTTACTTATCTAAAATTTTACATTTATTGGCAGTGAAATTTTCCTTTAATTTTCAGCACTTGAAGTTTATATGATTTAATTAGGAAAGTTTTCATTTTTAAAAATCTCATCTATTGAGCCTTTATATTCAAAATGAAACAATTGCAGGATTGTAAAATTGTTTCATTTTCGACACTATTACATTTTTAATTTTAAGCTCTTCAAATTGTGAATTTGCACGTTTTTTGTTATTTTATTTCTACACAGAATATGTCTAATTTTTTAAGGCCCCAAAATTATACTATTTCAAGTAAAAATGCTTTCATGTTGAAACGGGTTGTATTAAAAATCGTTAAATAATTGTGAACAGTTAGGTTCATATGATAACAATTTTTTTTAACTTAATGTACATTTGAAGGGTTGCAGTACAGATCTAGATAACGAACATTTTTTTTAAAATAGGCTTTTTGCGTGAAAAATTCTTATAAAATTTTACACATTTTTTGAAAGTATTTGTTCGTAATCTCATATTTAGTATAGTAAAATAAAAATATTGGTGTTTCAAAACCAGATTGCTTAGTGTACTTGTCTCTTATCTTGTTCTTTTTTCAACCTAAAATCTTAAATCTCTATTCTTTACAAAAATAAACTTTTATAAGGTTTTTTTTTACCTAAACTTTTTTCATGCAGTAATAAACAATATTTCTTAAAATTATTATTATTTATTAATAAATAACCCTATACCTTACTTCTCTGTAAAAACTTTTAGCGAATACAAGTATACACTCGTACACTTGATACCTTCACACTAAATCTTTATTTTCCCGGAATAGAATAATTTTTTTAATTAAAACTTTATTATTCTTATTCAGCTTCCCCATATCTCGAGAGTAAGTTTTGATTTTTTTTTTACATAGAAAAAATAGATTTTCAGTCTGTATCCAAAGACGATTTTCAAACCTCATTGAATTAAATGTCCAAGTTCTTGAATGATTTACTCGAAAGTGGTTCATTTTTTCTAATAACTCATTTTCACTTTAGATTGTAAACTTTCACATTTTGTTTCTCGAAACTGGATATTTTCTTAAATCATCTATTTAAAGGCTTAGTTCATAAATACAAGACAAGTTTGTCATATGGTTGAAAATAATTTATTTTTGAAGCCATAGTTCTATCATAGTTTATTGTTTGGGGCCAAAAGTCAGTACAGTGCAACTTTCAATGACGTGGTTACGTGTACATATATTTTGGTATGACTGGCTAGGAATTCATTTCCGTGACAAAGAGGAATAGGAATTAGGTGTAGGGTTTGCAAATCCTCGTGCTCTAAGACAGGAACCTTTACTATAAACACGAGTCGTTTTTTTATTCTTTTAATGGTGATTTCGGATATATCAACTATGTGTTGGTAATTTTGAATGGATAGTTTAATAGGGTATTTTTTATTGTTAATTTCTTCCAGTTTTTCAAGTTCTATGATCAAAATCTCGGGCTTCAGAATTTGGGGGTGCACGATTCCATGCTTCCCATAATTTATTGCAGTGATCATAAGATTTAAATCCTCACTATATTCGGCAATTGCAATTTCCGTAGCTAAAATTAAATTTGAAATTGTGATTTTTTTGATTGAAAGTTCTATTAATTATTTGGTTCATTTCTTGTATGTGACCTTGTGATCAATCATAGTTTGTAAGTTATGCGAGGCGCTGTTCAATACATTTTTTAATATTCAAGTTTGATTTCTGATTGTTTTGCCCATTACTTTATTGTCCAAAAATATTTGGTAAATTTTTGATTAATGAGTTCTAAGTCATAGTTATCGAGAGTGCCGAAAAAAGATCTTTAGAAATTGAACCGATTGCGTTCAATAATCCGCTGCGGGTACGACACTCCCAGTATTTGAGACATAAGAAATTCCAAATTTTCTAAGCGGTTTAAACAATTTTTTAAAAGTTTAAATTCGAACTTGTCAGGGCAATGGTCACACAGTTGTAGAGGCTAAGCGAAAGTTTCGCATATTTGTAAAAACTGAATTTCGAAGTTCTGCTTGTCAATTTCAAAGATCAGTTTCCAAGTCTCATGGTAGAGCTTAGTTGTACCGAGGTTTTCAGCGAAAATCGTAGTGTCTCCAAGATCCTTAATTTGGACATCCCTCTTGATTCCGAAGATTAATATGGCCAGGAATACGATCTTCATGGTACCTAAAATTAGTAGTAGTATAGTCTTAATTTGTTCGCATGGATTCGTTGTCATTCGTTGTTAATGAGGACTACATAATTATTATTGGTTTCGATGACGATAATAGTAGTAGGCCCTTTCCAGTCTGCCAATAACTTTCCCGTTTTATTGTTCTCGAGTAATACTAAATCGCCAATTTCAAAAATTTTCTCTGGGATGACAATTTTTGCATTTAGGACCCGTTTGTATTTTTCTTTCGATTTTTCTATTCTTTCGCGAGCCCGCCGTATGTATTTCTCGTGCCTTTCTTCCCAATGTCTTACTAACTCACGGTATTTAAGGCTTAGAGTGGTAGCAAGTAGTAAGGGTAAGTTTGCATCTCTTCCAAATGTTAAGTGAAAGGGTGAAAATCCAGTCCCTTCATGGATCATAGTGTTATAGGCCATGCAAATGAACTTTAGAGTGTCATCCCATTCGATGTGGTTGTCAGCCATTGCGGTGCGTATCAAGTCTTTAAGTGTCGCGTGAGCTCTTTCCAACGCTCCATTGCTTTGTGGGTGGAATGTTGTAGTTTTGACGTGTTTAATTCTAAAAAGACTAAAAAT
>JAUELO010022117.1:0-11011 GCA_032357855.1 Amphibolips quercusostensackenii
ATGCATACATTTTGTATTAATCAATGCAATTTTAAACTTATAAAGGAATGATTTTGCATAAAAAATGAACTAGCTGCATTCGTAGGTAAAAAAATTTATTGTTAACCGAACAGGAAACAAATTTATAATATAACAGTTAAATTTGTATATGAATAGTTTATTGTTTTAACCAAAAAGTTAAATTTTTGATAAACGTAGTTCAATTTTCATCCAAAAATATAAATTATTAACAAAAACGTTATTTCCAACTAAATAGTTTAATTTTCTACTAAAATAATGAATCTTCAAACAAAAAAAATCATAAAAATGAATTTCCAACAGAAAATATAAATTTTGAACCATGAAATAGAAATGCTTAATTTAAAATATAAATTTTTGATTTAAAATATCAATTTTCAATTACATTTATGATTGTTATTCAAATATAAGAGGGGGTCAGCTTCAGTGTCAAGCGTCATTTAGAGGGAATGGGGGTAGGAGATTACTAAAAAAATCAGTAAAAATAGCGTCACGTAATATGTGGATGCTTCTAAATTGAATAAAAAATTGTAACTCATTTTATGAAAATAACAATTTTATTTGAAAAAATACTTTAATATTTTCAATTGATAAGTTTATTTATATGGCGATGTAAACAGGCAGTAATTACCAGGAACCAGGTTTCGACTGCATGTGAGTTGACGAAGTTGTGTAAAGCCGTGTTTCATCAGAAATTGCTGAATAAGCTGCGATAAGTATTCAAAAGCCATGAAACAAATCCGTAAATTAATCCTAAAGACGTAAATTGAATAATCCGGTGTTTTTAAAACCTTTTCATTTGATAAAAAATTTGTAACTGATAATTAAAAATATATGAAGATTTATAATTAAATGGAATTAAAAATCTTAACTGCCAGTTTCTCTCGTTGGAATTGCAAATAGTTTTTCAAGGAGCCGTCTATAACCTACGTTACCTATTCAAGGCCCCACTTAATAAACCGCTCCTTTAGGGATTTCACACGAAACACTACAGTTGGTAACAGAGGGGAGGGGGGCAGTGAAAGCAATTCAAAAAATGTTTGCGGATATTGCAAAAGATAGCTCTCATATTCTTGTCTTTCCGATTTTTTAAAGAACTATCCTTTTTCCTCTTGTTCTTAAGAACCCTCCACCTTTTACCCTTTTTCTTGTTTTTTTTTTTTCACTTGAATGCGAATTAATTTTATAGAACCCTTATAATATTAACCAACTATTTTTTGTTGAAAAATCTACTATTATAATTCTGGTTTGAAATTTATCCAGTTTAGTTAAATGTTATACAATTTGTTTAAAAATTCAATTATATTTCGTCGTCTCGTTCTTCTAAATCATTACGTAGTTAATACCTTTTTGCTAGACCTGCTCGAAATTTAATGCACATTTTAATTTAAAAAAGGAACAAAATGGCGGTTCGTAACTTTCGTCTTACACGCTGGCGCCCTGTCCCTCATGCGGCGATACATCATTATATTTTTCTGTCAGATCTGAGCACCTTATGCTTTTTCTGTTTGTTTCTTCAAAGTATCTAAAGATAAGAATTTTAGATGCATAAGCTACGCATATTACTCGCGCGCGTGCGGATTTATTCCGCACGCGTAAAGTCACTGATGCAGACGTATGTGTTATCATATGCGATGCATATCGCTCGCACGAATGATAGTTGATGCACGCGTGAGAGTGAAATAAGTCTTTTGTCCGGCTTCACGAAGCGCTAAAAAAAAGATCTAAATATTGATTAAAATATGTAAAATAAATAAAATAATGTTTGAGTATTAATACACGTTTATTAATTTAAATATATGAACATAATATGACTTTGCAGCTGATTCCTCTGTTTGTTGCAATTGCCGCGGGATGCACGGCTCTTAAATAACTGGGAGTGAAAAATCACTTTTTGAATTTCAAAAATTTTCTTTGTGAAAAATCTTTTATTGTAGGTCTCTCATTTCCATTTGTTATTTTTTCAGCCTAGCCTCAAATTTTATTGAAATTGTACTAAGTCAATAATTCATAATTTTAATCTTAACATTAGTTAACTCGTTAATTATTAATGTAATTAAATGTATCCGATGATAACACTCAACATCCACTTCGCATCACTTTCGTAACCGCAGAGTTTTAAAGGTATGCTCACGCGCCGCGTATCTATAGCACCATCCTGAAAATTTATTGCTTTGAAATGGAGGTTATAACCACGCAATTTGAGTATCGACAAATTAAATGCACCGCGTTTACATCACAGCTTGTACTTTAGGAAAAGAAAACATGTCAAGTTAAAGAACTTCAGAAACAATTATTAATCACCTAGCCTGTTAGATTTTCTTTAATTTTCATTTAAATTTTTCTTATATAAAAAATCAGCACAAAACGTGATTATTATAACACAAAAACTGCTCATATACTGCTCATACTCATATACTGCTCATATACAACTGAACATTCACGACCTAGCCTAACTAACAGAAAAAAACGCCATTTTCAAGTTTATTCTAACCACATGTTCACGTATGAGCATTACAAACTTCTTTCAATATAATAGCGATAAAATAAATATAAAAGCATCTAGAAAGTAGTAAAACTGATAAAAATTTAATTTATATTTTAGGTGTTTTTCATTTTTTTTCAGTAGAAAATTATTTGCAATAATTATTTCTACAACATTACTAATTTACATTATAATTATCCAAAAATGGGCTTATCAAGAACATTTAACTTATAAATGGATGCCTATCATAACATGCGAGGCATATGCCTCGCACATACGTGCCTCTCACACTGTGCAAGGCATTTTCCTCGCACGTGCGTTCCTCTCACAAAATGTGACGCATATACACCACACTCTGCAAGCACCGCGTGCGTCGCATGCTATGCGGGTAACGTGCCTCGCACGACTGTTTTCTGGGTAGTAACGAAAAAAGTTAAAGTTACAATCGAGATCGCGAAAAAAGAAAATCTCAAAGAGATCGGAAGTTCTGTGATCGTGAAATAAGTTAAAGCAAATCTCAACGTCGCGAGGTTAGTTTTCGTCGTGGTCACTTTTTAAGGAGTTCTGCGTTCATTTAGGATCTTTGAAAAATAAATAAAAATCAATCATCTTAGGACCTGCGTTCGAGATAACGTTCACACAGGTATTCGTATTCCAGGAGCCGGTTACCTAGCTATTCTTAGTCCAGAAGCTGATGACCTATATATTCTCGGTCCAGGAACCGCTCTCATACACGCCGGCACAGACGAGACATTCGGAAAAGAAGTCCCAGTCACTAGAATATAGTGGTCGCTCATCAAGCCAACTTTCTAATCATAATGTTTCTGCATCTAGAGAATTAGTCGAAGCAGGTGATGTCAAACCTAAAACAAACATCCTAAAAGTAAACGACAAAGATTCATCAAAGACGGACCTTTCTGGAGGAAGTATGCATAAGGTTTTGAGTAAGAATTGGTCCGGGTTTTAACGAAGGGCGTAACAAAAGAGATCATTAAAGATCTAATAAGGAAGCATCCTTCACCTAAAAATTGGAAATCCATTAAAGCTCCGACTTTGAATCCATAGGTGAGACACACTATGTCTGATGCTTCTCGCACTAAAGATTGTTTCCTGATAACGGACCAGAACAAAGTTGGTGGGGCCATATTGGTTGATGTTTTAGCCCTGACATAAATGTTCAATGATGTGAGTGAGGTTAATCCCTTACTGACAACATATTTAAATGATTTAGCACGAATAATGGCTGATGTCCATTACATTTCGATCACAAGACAGGCGCTCATCACGCTAAACGTAAACCATTAAGTAGAAGATGTGATCTCAAATTTACTGATTGAATCCTAGATTTTCGGCAAAAACTGACTGATCGCATAGAAGCTGACAAAAATATCTAGAAGCAGTATGAATCTATCGCCAGGCCAAGCCCTTCAAGTAATAAAAGGCGGTTTTTTCGTCTAGCAGAGTCTGTGTTGCGAGTAGCACAGACGTCATAGGGCAGCAGAGATTTCTACGACCGAATTATCATGTTAAGCCCTACAGACGTTTTTTTAACCGAACGAATTGTGACGGAGAAAATATTAATGGATGGTAGGATGCAGACGATCAGAAATGCTTTATACATTTTTTGAAAATGAAAAGCTGCTTTTGATGCTCTTAGAAGTTTTGCCGCTAACTGAAGATCTTGTAAAATCCTACTTCTAATTGATAATATTACGGCAAATTTATATATAAATCGTATGGGTAGGGTGCCGCACCAAAAATTACATAATATAGCAAAAGCCATTCAGCGATGGTGTGAAAAAAGAGGTTTGGATTTTCGCCTCTAACAATAAATTTTAAGAGAACATAGTGTAAGATAAAGAGTCTTGCATTCTTTCTCCAGAAACTTGAGTGAAAGGTAAGTAACTCTGATTTTAAAAGTAAAGTGGAAAGATTTGGAAATTTCGAAATGGGTTTGTTTTCAACAACTATCAGTAATAAATACAAAAGTTTTATCCTGGTTTAAAGACCCAGAATCCGTAGCTACACGTAGAAAAATGGATGGTCAAAGCTAGACGGTCAAAACTTAGAGAGCTAGTCTGTTCTTCCAGATGATCTAAAGGCTTTTAGATTTTTTCGACATAGTGAGAGAGACTCTTATTTTATGTCCCGTCTGACTGCTAAAAGAAGGCCAGACTTACTATCAGAAATAACCAAAGTATCCTCTCGCGATAGTCAATACAATCATCTTGTTTTCACGCATTTCGACCATCAACAGAAAAGTTAATGACCCATCGCGGAAAACAAACTTGATCTTTTACCGTTGGATTGTTTATTTGAAATGATGCAATGTGTAAGTCAAATGTTCGCAACAAATAATAAATATGAAGTGCATAACAATATAAGGAATTATTGTAAAGTCATATTCAAGATGAAAAAGATATTTCTTTCATAAAAATTAAAATCGATCATTTATTTTTAAGGATGAAATCTAAGCAATAATTTTAATTTTACTTTATCAGTCGCAACTGGACATTTAGCTATCAACTTGTTGTCAACGTTTCGTATCAAACTGAAAACAAGCCAAAAAATGTTAGCATTCGTTGACGGTGAAGAAAGTAAAAATATGTGGAATATTAGTTCATGAATTCACTCCATTGTTTGAAATTTCACAATTCAGTGCAGTACATTGACGCCGCGCAGTGTCTTCAGCCATTTGTGCTTCAAATATTTTGTCAAGGTGCACTGTTTTTGCATATCAAATTATGTCGCATACACCTCGCTTAACACGAAGAAAAAAAAAGATTTCAGAATTCATGTATTACATATGAAATTTAATTTTTTATAGGTTTCACTTAATTTTATAATTTCCAGTCTCTTATAAGAGAGAGACTGGAATAAGTAGAAAAGGACAACAAATATAGAGGATATAGGATAATCAAATCGGCCCTTAAAAATGGCCAGGTCGACTGTCCGAGGAGATCAAATCGACGATCTGAGATGATCAAATCGACCCTATAGATGAGCGATTTGACTCTTTATAATTATCGATTTCGGCCTCTGTGATGATCAGTGCGACTCTTTATGACGTTCGAGTCGACCGTCCGAGATGATCAAGTCGACACTGTGAGATAATTTATTTGAACCTCTTCTTTTAACCTTCTAGAGGTAATCGTTTCAGCCATCTTTAAGGTCTGTCCTATAGTTTACCTTTCAATAAAGTCGGTCTGCACATCTGGATGACCAGACCAGCCTTCCATTTTTCTCCGTGTACTCATGCTCTTACAATATCCTGGAAATCTGTTTACTTTAATGCTTTTCCCACCTTTTCCTTCATTCTACAAGCAATAAGAAAAATTATTATTGATGACCGGGCAGAAGGGGTCTTATTAGTACCTTATTAGCCCATTTAAGTGCGGTATCCTTTGTTTTTTAGATTCATTAACTGATGAGCCAGTAGTATAAGGCCCACGAGTTAAATTACTTAAATCTCCTTTTAGGACAGTTCATCCGATATCCTCCAACCTTACCCTGGTAGCTGGCAGACTATCTGGAAGGCTTTTTGAATAAAAGGAATTTCGGAATTGGATAATTCTATCAGGATAGCTTTGTTGCCTTAGGCGACAATAAAACAATATAACAAATATTTGCGATTGTGGTGGCAGTATAGTGCTAAAAACAAAATATCAGTGTTGGATGCTATATGAAAAGATGTGCTTGGGTTTCTAGTGCAATTTTTTATACAAGGGGGAAGTTACGATACCTTTAATGCTTATAGGTCTGCAATATATTTAATTTTAATGCCAATGCAAACATTGTCGCGATGGGTAAAAGATGTTCTGGAGATTCTAAGGATGCCCCTAAACTGTGAGAAGTGAATTGAGGATGTTCTAGGTGTACCTTCAAGTTCTAAATTACCTACTCTTTAACTTAATTTATAAAATTGACAAAAAAGGCGCATTGATTTTTGGCACAAATTTTCTCATTATCTTCGTTTAGGGGTTTTATCCTTAAATTTGTTACAATAATCAATAGGCCTTTTTTTGTCAATTTTATAAATCAAGTAAAAAATAAAGTAGTTTTAAACCTGACTGTATACCTAGAACGTTCTTAAATTTTAGAGCATACCTATTCCATCGTTGTGCATTTTACCTGAAAAAAAATGGAATAAATTTCACTTTTACTTCGAAATCTGATACACTTATTTTTTCGCTATTCTTCTCCTTTTATTAAAATCTTCCTGGGATGACGTTTTAGGAGATGGTTGGGATGACTTTCTGATATCTTTCGACGACTGATTATCTTCTAGGACTGCACTATAGATAGGTCCTTTTGGTCTTGTTATATAAATTCTGTTATTGGGTGGCAAATTACCATAAGAAAATCTCATTTCCTCTTCGGGAGGTTGATACAGTTGGAAAGATTTGGCTAAAAAATGTTCGTCATTTTCTTTAAATTGTATACGTAGTTCAGCATTCTTTGGAACATGATTAGCAGAATTGCGACTCAAAAATTCTGGCGATTTAAGAGTTGATACAAAATGAAGGTCCCTCGCTGTTCTTATAAAAATAAAATAATCCTGCCGATCCTTATACCAAGATTGCATCCACTGAGGTACACCTAGGTAGGGAAATACTTCGATAATTCCTTCAAAAGTTGAGCCATCCTCCATTTCTACGTAAAGTTGATTTGGAAAAATTGGAAATTTACCTGCACCTAATTTTGTAAAGGAAAATATACATTTATTAATTTGTTTATAGTATTATAATGGAAGCTTCTAACAATATATTTACATCTTAAGTCAACAATGTCAAGTATGCATTTATAAAATAAAAACTCTCTGAACCCCGATATAGAAAACCTGCTGTCGTCCTGGCGGGGTTCCCGGTGAGCACGGATCTTATTTAACGTTTTTAAAACACTTTTTGGGTCTTTTTATGTCTTTAAATTGTCCTTAGGAAGTCCTCAATACTTGCGCCAAATTATTAAAAGACAACTTTAGGACTTTTGCACCCACTGGGTTCTTTCAAGTGGGCACCAAGACATCCTAAGGACTTTTTTAAAATGTACCTCTATGTTATGTGATTTGACGTGTCTAAGATATCCTTTGAAACATTTTATCTCTTTAGAAGGTACTCGTGACGTCTTTAACACGTCCACCAAAAGACGTCTGCATGACAACATTAGGACTTGTGTTATTCTTTCCAGTTGGCACCGGGACATCCCAAAGACGTCCCTAGAATCCACTTTTACGTCATGTAATTTGACGTCTTAAAGATACCCTTTGAGTCTTTTCGTGTCTATAAATGGTCCTCAGGAAGTCCTCAAGACATCCGCCAAAAGATGTCTATAGGACAACTTTAGAATAACACCTAGAATAATAATTCTCTTATTCTGATCGCAAGTACCTATTGCATTATATCATCAATAATTTTCTGAATCCAACTTTCATTCTAACCCGCAACAGTCCAGGAGATATAAAACCTTGCTTCTTGAGATGCTGCTGCGCTCCCTTATTTATAATAAAAAATACCCCTTGTTTACCGTGTGATTCACTATTAACTCCTGACCGTATTTCAAATCCGTCTTCAAGCTCCTTATTGACTCCATTTCTAGCGCCCTCGTAATTTTCTTCCCTTCAGATCACTCACCCCTCTAGCATTTCTAACATCAAGTCTCTATTCACCGCCTGAAACATTAGCTTTACCTTTACTGGATCCATGCCTTTCGTCAATCAAAGTTCCAGTCTTTTCCGAGTCTATTTTGTTGCTTGTATTATTCACTAAAAATAAAAGAGTCAGTTCCACCAAACTTCGGTTAAACTTCGTGTTAAAATTAAATATTACCAAAATAATTGATCTAAAATATTTCTTGAAAATTTCAAAAAGCGTCCTATCAGAAAGTGATATGTAACAATTTTGTAGATATTTTTTTTAAACACAATTTTTATCTTATCATATTTTTTTGTATCTTGCATGGTTCAATCGCATTTTGTATCTTGCATGGTTAAATCGGAAAATAAAATTTTTTATTTTTTATCTTTTTTTGTGCAGTCAAAACCCGAATTTTTAATTTTTCAAAAAAATTCAAAAAGTTGTTGTACAAAAGTTGTTGTTGTACAGGCATTCATGCATACAGACAGACAGAGAGATACATTCGTAAAAACCTATTTTTCGGGTTCAGAAGGGTCTCAAAACGTGAACACTTTAAAAAAACAGAGGGGGTCCAATTTCACACAAATCTAATATCTTCTCATTATAGAATAAGAATGTAAAAGGTTCAGTTCCAACCAGTTCCTCTTTTAACAAAAAAGAATAGAAATTTCAAACCAAGAAGATTAGTTTAAAAAAAAAACGAATATTTAAATGAATAGTTTAATTTCCAATGAAAGACATGAACCATCAACTGAAAAAAAATTATTAAGAAAGTAATTCAAATTTTTTCAAGTAGTTGAATTTTCAATTTGAATTGTTATAAACAAGATAAATTAACAAACGAACAACGGAGTTGTTCAATGATCAAAAAAAACTTTTTAACTAAAATGTCTATAGTTTATCTTTAGCGCAAGAGTTAATTGTGAAGATGTATAAAATGTATAACATTATTATTGTTATTAACAATTTTTATGAAAAAAATTCGTAGATTTCTATTTTTTTTTAATCTTACCTTTTATTTTAAATTTAATAATTTAGTATGCTCCTAGAAGTGTTCCTTTCTTATACATATTTGTCAAAATATGAGAACCGTTATTTTTATGAAAAAATTGGATAAAAAAATACAAATTTTTGTTTTTTTTTTGCGCAGTCATTGGGTTTTTTTTAATTTTAGCTCAAAGTGTCATCTTTTTCAACGAAGTGTATACCAAAAACAAAATTTTTGAAAGCAAAATATGAAGAAAATTATTCTAATTTGATTTAAAAAATGTAAAACACTTATTTTCAGGAATCAATTTTTTTGCTTAGTTTAATAAAATAATATATTTATAATTTGATTATTATATTAATAATATAAATTTTTACTTTAAAATCAATAATTATTTCAATGTTTTTTTTTTCAAATTAGAATAATTTACTCAGAAATTTTTTTTTATTTGACGAAAAATAACTTTAAAACTAAGAAAACGATTTTAACCTCAACACATCTTTTTTAAATAAAAAAGGCGTTTTTTTAGTTTAGAAAATACTCTGAGAATAATATAATTACTTTATTTATATTTGAGCCAGAATGTGAGAAAAACACGAAATAGAAGAAAGTGTCACGAGGAAAATGGAATTAAACATTTTGAGAAAAACTGCCGGCAATTTGCCAATTTTGAAATTTTGAAATTCTGAAAGACTTTGAGAGAGAACGATAAAATACACCAGATCAAAAATTAAAATTCAAAGATATTGTTATAACAATTGCTTTTATTAAAAAAATTTGTTACTTTCCACAGATTTTAAAGTTCTACAAAATCTCTGCCAATTATCTTTTCCTTTAATTCTACATAATTACGTATAATATTCTATTACACCTACATTGGAAATTAAAAAAAAAACACAAATGCCAGGAGCAGAATTCCATGAATAATCTTCATTTTTTCTAACTGTCGCAATATGAGAGTACTGCAAACTGATTTTTCAAGATTTCGGTGTAAGCAACGTCTTGATAAATTATTGCTTTATGTACTAAATTTTATGACTTCTGTCTCCATATTTCCTAGATTTATTACCCAATACCTATAAACTCTTTAAAATGATTAAATATTGCAATATTTGTTATATTCTGATTTTCGCAATGGAGGCAAGTAAACACAAACATTAATGTCTTGTCTAATTATTAATTATGAATTGCAAATTTTTTGGTAGATAATTTTTAAAATAACAATTTTTTATTATATAGGCAATCCTGAAAAAAGTGCTTTAACTTTACATTTTTTTCAATCTTTCAGTATAATTTCTCATACCTGTTTCTTTGTTTTAGGTGCGCATAAGATATCTGGCTTGCATATGTCCATTTTATTCTCGTAATTGTCTTTCCTTAAAATCATTAACCCCTCTAGCATTCCAAACATCCAGTCTCCATTAATCTCCATTCCTTTATTCAATTAGAGTTTTAATCCATTATGATAGTACTACATTGTTGGCTTTATTCATTTTTTGACGTATACGCCTACACGGAAAAAATGGGTCCTATAAATAGTGTAGAACTCAGTCCGGAAATAAAAAATTGGAGACTCTAAAATGGCTAAGACAGTCTGGAGAAAAGTAAAGAGGCAGTGAATATAATTTCCAAAACACTCTGGGAAAATATGAAGTGTTCTGAAGCATATAAAAAAAGTCGTACTGCGAAGCAGAACACTAGATTTTTAGTCTTTTGTTTACATCTCAAGGCCACACAGTTAACAACCGAGAAACGTATACTTCACTGATATCTAATGCATATCGGTCGAAATAGTCCTTATATACTAACCAACAAAATTCTTACCGCTTGTGAGAAACGACCAGTGCCAGAACAAAAATTGATGGTGCCTCAAGTGCTATTTCATTT
>JAUELO010022135.1:0-11009 GCA_032357855.1 Amphibolips quercusostensackenii
TATCTTTACGAGCAGGAGTTAACGTGCATTTTTTCTCAATTTTAGCTATTTTACGTAAATAAAAAGAAGCTTTCAAGTTTTTTTTCTCAAGCCTCTTCAAAGTACCTTTCGAACAAGCTGAGCGAAAAAAGTCACTTCCTCTTCGTTTTAGGGAAGAACTCACTGCCTATTCTTGGCAGGCGAGTTTTTGTGCAGTTTTTATAAAATTTACCTATTGCCCGCATATAGGACGACGTTTTTAAGTTTTTTTTTTCAACTGTTCTTAAAAGTATCATTCGAATAGAACAGGGGCTGGGCACGAAAGTAACCCCCTCTTCTTTTTGTAGGATAACTCGTCGTCTATACTTGATAGCAAGCGTAGTCAGCTGTTTTTCTCAATTTTAACTATTGTCCGCAAATAGGAAGACGTTTTTTAAATTTTTTTCTAACTGGTCTCAAAAATACCTTTCGAATTTCTTCTGGAAAATATTTGAAATTTGGTTTTGTATTCGAAGTTATTTCCCCCTTGAATTATAATTTGGTTAAAAATGGAAAATTTTGTTTGTTTGAAAATTCAACTATTTTATTCAAAATTTGTCTTTTTTTGTTGAATACAACTATTCTTGATTTGAAATACAAATATTTTCGGTTGAAATGCCAAACAGCACATTTTTTGTTGTGAATTCACCTTTCTTTTTGTTCAATATTTAACTATTTGGTTAAGATGGATCTTTTTTTGTTACAATTTTTATTTAATGAATCTGAAATCGTAAAAAATCTTTTTGACCTTTTCGAATAATCCTATTTTGTGTTTGTATTTTATATTTAAAAAGATTTATTCCATTAAATTATAATTTGCTTACACCATTTCTTTCTTTTATGCCTGAACATTCTTTTTTTTTTGGTGTTAAAAATTAAACTATTTTTTGGAAAATCCGTTTTTTCAAAGTTGAGTTTTATTGTTTTTGGTTGAAAATTAAAAACATTTTTGGTTGAAATATCACCTATCCGTGTAGATCTTCTTCTGTCAGGAGAACCTGGCATGAGAACCTGTCAGGAGAACCTGGCAAGAGAAGACGCTGCTGTCGCCTGACGGCAGCATCATTTGTTCAAAATATAAATGATAAATTATAAGATGACCCACTAGCGCTTAATTCATAACTGTCCCCAACGGAAGAAGCAAATTTCTTCCGTATAAATAAAGCATTTGAGCATTAGAAGAGGCAGAATCTTATGCTTTTTTGCGTATAGTATTTCCTAAGATCTCTGACAAGATCTTGCTCAGCTTAGTTGCTCTTGAAGACTGAATTTTTAATTTTCGATATTTAACGACGATTTAGAAGATAACAGAATGCGAGGAACGAAAAGCTCTAGGTGATAGAAATGACAATTTACTGAAACAAAAGTGTTAAAATTTGTTTCTTATTTTACTCGTAGAATTTTATTTTTTTAAAAATGTCGATTCTGCATGGGAAATTATGTAGAATTATGTGTTATTTTTATACTTTTTTAAAAAAATATAAGTATTTGCAAATTATAAGACTTTTTTCACGAGATCATAATTTTTTACAATAACGCTGGAAACAAGTTTTTTGAAATTGCAAATGATTAAGGAATTTTAAATGAAGTATTTAAAATTTAACAATCTTAGAAATTCTAGGTAAAGAATACAAAAATTTTAAAAATGAAAAATACTGCTAGCCTGAAACTCGTGAAACAAACAAAGTATATCTGAAATATTTGTGATTGAATACCTTAAAATTAAAGTTTTTTTCAAATTTAGAAAAATCCTACTTTGAGCGGTATAAATTAAGATATTTCTAATTCTTTGTCTTATATTATTAAGATTTCTATTAAAATTTTCCTTTTCAATTTTTGACGCTGAATTCGTAAGAAATTCTGAAATTCTAAAAATTAATAAATAATTAAAGCTTTTGAAATGTGCGATTTTACCTTAAATTCTTTCAGAAATAAAGTTTTTTGTGAGATTATGATTTTTTGAAACCAAGAGTGGAAAAAGTTTTTGGGATTAAAAATTATGGCAGAATTTCAAATTTTGTGTATAAAATAACCTGATTTTATTGCGTAATGTTTAAAATAAAAAATTTTAAACTGGTCCTTGAAAATTGTTCAATATCAATTCGAAACGCCTAGATTTGTAAAATTTTAATTTGTGATTTATATCGCACAAAACTCAAGCACTTCAAGTTAAAGCATTTTAAAGTTGACAATTTTAAGATTTAAATCAATTAAAGATCTTGCATTATTTTATATTTTAAAATATACCAAAAAATTTACATGATTGTAAAAAAAGAATCTAAAGAATTTTCAGGCAATTTTCACAATTTTGAATGATTTAAAAATTTTTAGTAGAAATTTCCTTTGCATTAAATGATATTTGGGAATTTAAGAAGTTTTGAAAAGATTAAAAATATTTTAAAACTTTGTAAGATTTACAGAAATTTATGAAACATATTTTTATTTCTTTCAAACTTCTAAAAGTCCTAAATATGTATCTTTGAAACTGACTTGAATTTTTCCTAAAACCTTGCATAATTCTGAAAAATAAAAATACTTTCTTACATATTTTTGCTATTTAAACCTATTTTTCTAAACTTTGGTTGCAATTTTTTTCTTTTCTAATTGATAAAATATTTTTTCGTTGAAAGTTAAACTATTTTATTAAAAATAAGTCTTTGTTAAATTCAAACGTTTATGAATAAAAATAAAAATCTTTTTGGTTGAAATATCAGGTATTACATTTTTCGTTGTGGATATAGCTTTTTTGGTTAAAAATACTATTTTGGTTAATTTTTGATTTCTCGTATCTGAAATCTTGAAAAGTCTCTCTGAATTTTCTGAAGAATTCGAGCAAAATTATATTTATATGACAATTTTAACAAGTACACAAAAAATATTAAAAAGTAAATAGTGATTCAAAGTTTTTATTTTGTTTAAATTACTTGTTAAAGGTGCATATATTGATTGAAAATTTAAATGTTTGGATTAAAATTAATTTACTTTCTTGATCATTAATCAATTAGGCTTGAATGCATTTCTTTTTAGTTCAAAATTCAACTTTTTCGTTGCAAATGCGTTTTTTTGTTGAGAATTCAACTATTCTATATATAATTCGTCTTTTTTAGTTGAATTCACCTGTTTTTCATTCAACATTAAAATCGTTCTAATTAAAATATTAACTATTACATTTTTTTCCAAATGAAACTTAAGTTATTTGTGATTGCACACTTCATAGTTTGAGCTTTCTTGTATAGTGTTTCAAATTTGAAAAATTTCAGGTGTAAGTTCTAAAAATTAAGATATTTCTAATTCTTTTTTTGAATGGCTATACCTAACGAGAATGGAGACTATACGGCATAGTAAATACTTGCGACTTGTTATTTTGAATATGCTCAATGTAAAACAAAAATTAAGTGAATATTTTTTATACTTTTTGAAAAAATGCGGTTCCTTTTTCTCACACCGAGTGTATGTGTGGCAAGTTTATACTTTGAAGGACGTGATAGAATATAAGAATTTTATAAACTCTAAAAAAACAGATTTATAAAAAAAATTAGAACACATAGTTCAAAACAGGTCAAAAGCAGGACAATATGAATGTAGATTTTAGAAGATTTCGAACAAAAAATTTAGAAGCTTTTCTGGAATTTTTAAAGGTTTCAAAAGAATACAAATTTCTTTAATGGACCTTGAAAACAAAACTAAACACGCTAAAAACACTAACTTTAAATGATAATCTGAAGAATAATGATAATCTGGAAAATTGTATGCTAAATTAAAATTACACACAAATTTTTGTTCTAGAAATTGTTCTAAATTGTACATGTTCTTTGTTAATAAATGCATTTTGTTAAAAATAACAGATTTCCAGTTAAAATCGTTAACATAACCTTAAATTGACCCCAAATTATAAATTTTCTTTGAAATCTGTATATCGATACTTCCTACAAATGTACAAAAAAGTTTTATATGTAAAATCTAATGGGGTTTAACCAAAAATATCGATTTTCGATGTAAAACATCAACATAACCTAAATTTGACAAAAACACTAATAAACCCAAAATTGTTCAAGGCAGCTAAATATTGTTGAAACGGTTCAAATTATGATTTCTGTTTGAAAATTTCAATTTTTGATGTAAAATAACGTAAACTAAAATTCTTAATAAATTATAAATCTTCTTTGAACTCTAATGATTTTTTTAAAAATTAAATGATTTTTGTTAAAAAATACCTGAATAAATACTAAAGTTGTTAAAAAATAATGAATATTTTATCAAATATTATAATTTTTTATTAAAACGTACCAATAATATCTGACGAAAATGTCTAACATAACAAAACAGATATTAATTGTCTAGTAGTGTACATTTTTTGACATCCAATGCTTTTCAAATACGAAAATGTTTGAATTTGAGAAAATCTTGATAATCAAATTTTTTATATATAAAAAAGGAAAACAAAAGAAATAAGAGAAAGTGAAAAGAAAGGGAATTTTAAGGTTCGTTTCTTTTCTTTTTTTTGTTAAATTGGAAGTGCATTGTTCCGATTTGATCGTTGGATTCTGTTTATTTTCTTATTTTTTTAAAATTCAACGTCAAATTTGAATATTGTAAGTTGGAGAAGAATTTAGTTTTGATTTCGTCTGAAATCAATTCCTTCAATTTCAATGATTTTAGTTAAAAACAATTGATTCCCCCTAAATAATAATAATATAATCTGAAACTGTTAAAAAATGTGATGCTTTATTCAAATTAAAATGATTGATTTTGTTTTTTTTTTTTAAATGTCAAGTCCAAATAAAAAACGCCAGCTAAAATTATTGTGAGTTGGGATTCTTGATAAATATTTTTGTTTTAAAACACTAATTTTTGGTGAAAAACACCAAAAAAGATCAACTTTCAACGAAAAATGTGATAGTTGATCTTTCAACCAAAAAAGATTTAAATTAAAATGAATAATAGTTGAATTTAACTGCAAAATACAACAAAAAAAAAACACTTAAACCATAGCAAAAAGAGTGTCAGTTTCTAACAAAGATTTCCATTTTAAAACAAAAATGCTGAAATTTTAACTGAAATAGTTAATAGTTTATAAAATCCCTTTCTCTTGTTGCAAAATCTACATTGGAGAAACCGGGAGAGCGGTGAGCCAGCGTGTAAAGGAACATGAGAGTAAAGTCAGGCTAAACCATGTCATGCAATCAGCACTAGCTGAGTATCATATCGAGACAGGGCATAGCATTTTATTTGACAAAACTACCATCATCGCAAAAACATATAATATTTTTTCAAGAAAACATAGAGAAGCAATCGAAATCTTAAAACACCCTGATTCAATTTGGCTTCCCGTTCTCCCTGGTTTTTTCAAAAAAAACTTGATTGGCCAATCAGGTTCAACCATCCTCCATAGTGGGGCCCTCTGGCCAATCACAGGCATAAAATGTTAGCAATAGAAATTGACTGATTTTATTCGGGCATTTTGAAATGTGAATTATGAACTTTTTCCAAGGTGTCGCATTTAAAATATATATGTACAATACGAATTGCATTGGACTGATTTCAATGGAATCGTTCGTTACACAGGATCATTACTTCATGATTTTGAATTTAACATATGATTTATTTATGTTGAGAAAACCCAAGTATAAGATTGAATTCTTAAAACTTGTAAGATTTCCTCTATATACCTTATGATTATTCTTTTCGGCGTTTTTCTGTACATTTTAGTTATTAAAATCATAGTAATAATTTATGACTGTGCTGTACTAGCGATATATAATTGTGATAACTCAAAAAAATTAATTATTGATGCAACCAAAGACTTTATTTTATCACTTACATTTATATTATTTTTAGATATGTATTTGCTTAAAAAAACCCATAACCATATTATCTACCCCGTACCGTCTGCAGCCGAATTTTCATCAGAGGCTCGCATTTGCTTGAAATTTTGTCCCAGGAAGAGGAAAACTGCAGAAAACCTTTTCCATGCGCACCCTGTTGCCGATATTTAGTTACCTGCTGGACAATTCAACATCTGAATTTTACGATTGTTGGATGGCTGGGCAGGTCTAACATTTGTCACGTCCCCCGCGTCCAACTTTATTTTCCTGAATCCATTTACCTGAAAGAAAAAATACCAACACAATATAATAGTAATAAATAAAATACCAAACTTATTTTCGTATATATTTTCGAGAAATATAGATTCTTACCAAGCTATCAGGAACAGTGTAAACATTTTTATTTATGAGCCAAGTTACAGTTTCCGAGCAAGGTGGTTGATCTAAAGAGCCATTGTAAGTTAGAAGTTCTTTTGTTGTACCAGCCAGAAAACTTAATAAGCGAAACCGGGGAATATCTACTGATTGACCTGAGGATTGCACTGCATGTAAATTTTTGTCTACGTTGTCAAGCGTATGGTCAGGATGGTCACGTCCGCTCTGAAATTTTAAGAAATTGTGTATCCGTAGGATTTCAAATATTTCAAAGTATTATGAATAACTTTAAAGAATTTACAAGATTTTTAAAAATATTTAAAGTGATTTTCAAATAATTTTAATCATTTAAAGAGATGTCAAAGAAACTCTAAGATTTGAAGGGCATTTTTTCAAATTTCAAAAAAATTTTGAGATTTTGAAAAGATTGCAAGGAATTGCAAAAGATTTTGCACAATTTCAGATACCTCAGGATGTTTTTGATAGATTTGAAAAATATAAAATGATTTCAATGATACTAATTAAAAATGCAAGAAATTTACAAGCGCTTCAAAAAATGTTAAGGCCTCTGAAAAGATTTTGGAGGATATAAATTACTTTAGGATATTTTTTTTAATTCTAGAAAGTTTTTAATTTTTTTTTCAATAACTTGCAGAAACTTTAAAGGATTTTGACTAATTAAGAGACCTTATAAGATTCTGAGCCATTTTTAAAATATTAAAAACTTTGCAACGGATTTCCAGGGATTTTAATGATTTGACGGGATTCCAAAAAAATATTTATTTGGTTTCAGAAAATTGCTTAGAATTTTGAAAGATATAGAACAATTTTGCAGGAACCATAAGATTTTAAGATATTTTCGCTGATTCTAAGGAATTTTATGAGATATTCAAAAATTTTAGTTGCTTTAAGAGATTAAAAAAAATCTCGAAGCATTTTAGGAATTTTTTTCTGCAATACAATATGTGTATAGTTTTTCTTAGAAACACTAAATAGACACTTATTGAGGTAGCTTATTTGAAATAATTAACTTCTACTTCGTACCTGCATCCCCGTTTTAATTGCTGCAATACCACCCTTTACTGCTTTAGCTTGCTCGAATGATTTCAAATCTGATTTATAAAAAAACATGTGCACATCCACATCATACCTATTGAATAAAAATAATTATATCAAATTTAATTTTGAAAGTTTTGTCAGTGTTAGCGACAATAAAAATATTACGAAAGCATTTTTGACTTACTTCATTAAGTCGTTTACTCCAGAACCAGCATATACTATCTCAGACCACTTTTTATTCGTGGGTTGAAAATATAAATTATTATCATTATGATGATCTTCATTAATGATTGTATTAATTACTCACTAAATTTAAATTCGTGAAAATTTTCCTAATTGATCTATGAATCAAATGTTTGACCGATAAAAGTGTGAGATTTTATCATTACTCGATCGAAATAATTAAAAAACGTAAGTTTATTTTACCTACTAAAGTCACTTAGTAAAAACATTAACTACTTATTTGTCTTTTTCATTCCGTCAATACAGTTAAAAATGTTACAATATCGCGTTTTTTCACCAATATTTTCGATATGTTACTTTTTTATGATCTAATTAATAAAATTTCAGTAGCATATTTGGAAAATCAGCATTAATTTTAATGTAGGGAGTATTGAAAACTTATACAATACTTACCGCGTGTTGGGCCCAATGAAATGTGATTTTTTCAAATGCGTAATTTCCACGAAGGGGTATACCAGAAAGCATTGGTGTTTTTTCAGGCCATTCAGCTCTGATTTCCACTGTAGTTTACAAAAAGTAAAAGAATGTGTAACATCAAATAAAGCTAACTCAAAGTTATAGAATAAAATAATCAATGTTTAATACCAGTGTGACCAGTATTCTTCATGGTCAGTTTCTTGGGCATTTGATCAAAATCTGAAAATGTCGGTCCATCAGTAAGACACGGAAAACTTTTTGTGTCGTTTAGTGAAATAATTATTGGAGATTGAAGTTTCCCATTACATGCTGCAAATTGTTTGCCCCAGTTTTGAGCATCTTTATAACTGAATGCGTCTGGAAGAAATAAATAAAATTTTTAAAGCTTTATGACAAAAATCTATTATCTAAATTATAAATTTTATTATATAAATAATTTTAAAGAATTATTATTTTCTTTTATATAACAAAATATAATCATTTCTCTAATGTTTATCCATTTACACTAATTTTTCTACAACATTATCTCACAAGCTATAAATTACATCATGATTTTTTGCTTTCTCTAAAAGAAAAGATGAAATGTGTTTAAAGAGGGCTTAAAAATTTTACTTACTTGATCCAAAAATGAAACTGAAAAGAACAGTCGCTATTAAGTAAAGCTGGTTCATTTCGAAGCTCTGCATAATCTGAAATCATATGGAGAAAACAATATTACAGCTGTATTATGAGATTTAAATTTAAACGCCTACTTCTTTTTCTGCTTCGTTTCAAGATTCAGTGGTTTGATGAATAAATTGTAAAGTTTTTAAATCGGATGCTAGTATCTTGAAAAAAGAAATCGCTTCAGCAAAAATTACTATACAATGAAGACTGAGATTATCATCTCTCTTATCTTGTTTTATCAAAGTTTACTATGCACGTCATAGTATCATGAATTTAGTTTTGCACACATTTCTAAAGTTTGTCGCATTTAAAATGTGGTGATAACATCAGTGGAGCACACTGGATTTTTGAGTAGGGAAGAACCACAATATTACCTTTGGACTGTGTCATTTATACACTGAGGCTTTTTATCGTTTCAATAATTTTAAGAATAAGTAGTCTGTAAAAATTTTTTGTTTTATTTGAAATTTTTCACCTGGAAATATTTTGCAAACCAAAAAAAAACCAAGATATTGATACTGTAAAAAAAATGCAAAACTAAAGATAAACTAAAAAAAAGTGTCCTTCTGCCTTTCCAAATGGGCATTGAGTACGTGTACTAAAATTTCGGTACGAATATCCGCTCCTTCTAAATTTTTGGATATTCTATAAGGAAAGAATAAAAGTTAAAATTTGAATATTATTAATATAAAATTACATATATAATACGACGTTTTTCCTAATTATTATAAATTTTAAGATCCAATCTTCGGAAACTGGTTTATCCTTTAGGGTGTAATTTGAAAAATGTCTACACCGATTTTCCTATTTGTTTTACTTTGTGCATTTTCTGAACGGAAATTACTTTCTTCACTGCTTAGATAATTTTAAATCGTACAGTTTTGACTTCTGATTACATATTTTAAAATT
This sequence comes from Amphibolips quercusostensackenii, assembly GCA_032357855.1. Classification (NCBI taxonomy): domain Eukaryota; kingdom Metazoa; phylum Arthropoda; class Insecta; order Hymenoptera; family Cynipidae; genus Amphibolips; species Amphibolips quercusostensackenii. The sequence goes on from JAUELO010022135.1 coordinate 9,513, forward strand.
AAGACGTTTTAGATGTAAGGATTTCTAATTTTTTATTTGTAAATGCTAGTGTTGTAAACATTTAAAAAAATTTATTTCAGATTTTTAAAATATAACTGTCGAAAATTCAATAATTTTTGACTGTGGAAGACTTTGTAAATAATAAGTTCTGCTTTCTTTGTGTAGCTTTTCAATTAATTGTTTATTGAAAACAGAGTTCCATTGGAAATCAGTTATCTCATACTTTTAGCAAATAGCATGCTTTAATATTGTATGGCGACGGTTGAGATCTTCAGAATACATAACAAATTAAAATTCGTGATAATTTCAAAAATACAAAGATAAAAATTATTTTGAAAATATTTTGTTCGAGCACAGAACACAAATTCCGCGGATAGCCTCAAGTAAGATTAACCCAAAAGTATTAGCACATTTCTCTTTAATACGTGTTTTTTGTATGGCCCCGGTTATTTTAAGTCAATAAAGAACAAAAGCGTACTATGCGTTTTTAAGGAAAAATGTTTGTATATTTCTATCAATTAAAAATCTCATTTTAATCAAAAATGATGCAAACAATAAATAGCAGCTTACAGTTTGAAATTGTTTCCTTTCCGAAATCTATCAAATTATACCTTTACCAGATGTTTATCTTGTATAATTCAAAAAATTTCTCCAAAAAAATAGAAATAGCTGTAAATTCAATCTTAATTCTGTACACTTTATTTGTATTTATATTTACATGTTGCATATTTCACAAGCACTTTGCTTCCTGTCAGCAAATGTATTTGCTTACTCATAGTAGAAGAATTAGTAGTTTTTTGCATAGCAGACAAACTAAAGTTATCATTTTTATCAATTTAAGCATAGAAATTTACAAAAAATGTGAAATTACAAAATCATACAAAAAATTTAAAAATATAGTGACAAATCAAACAAATCAATTTTTTTATTTAAAATAGTAATTTTTTAATCTGGAAGAACAAAAGCAGGAAATTCTGTCACATCCTATCTCTTTACTGGTATTATGATTTCTATACAAAAATTTTCAGAACTCTTATGTTTGAAAATTTTTAATAAAAAATTTTTTTTATGCATGCATAAACTTTTAATTAAATCGAGTGAAATTGTTTTTCTGTTTAAAATAGATGTTTTTAACATTACAAATGAAAATAACTCTCTCACTCTTTAAAAAAGTGCATTAATGTTATAGATCGGTTGGCTTGCCCTGAATCAAGGAATCTTTTTCGTTTTCGTAACAAAATTTTAAAATATGTTAAGAAAAAGCTGTATTATACAAAACCGTTCTTTCAAATATTATGCATTACCATAGCTTCCTTACTCTTTGATGAAATGTATCCATAACATAGGTCAATTGATTTGTTTTGAAGCAACACGTCTTTTCTATTCTCAAATCAACTTCAATACATAAAAATAAGACGACCCAGAAGTTAGCTATGCATATAGATCTGAGGCTTGAGCATTAAATTAAAACTAAAGTAATAACCGTAGGAAAAAAAT
>JAUELO010022148.1:0-11009 GCA_032357855.1 Amphibolips quercusostensackenii
TTTATCATTTTGATATCGATCTTAACATTCTATATTTTATACTTAAAAATAGATGCTGGTACATAAAGATTTATGTTGACATATAAAATTTCGGAAAAATGTACACGTTTCCTCACTAAATTATGGTTTGCAGATGTTTTGCATTTTTATATATTTTATATACCTGTGGTTCGCATTAAAACATTACTGCTATTATACAATATAGATGAATTTTAACCCCAAAGGATACATTTTTAACAAAAAATAGAATGGTTCAGATTTCAGTTAAAAATTAGTTTTCATAAAAAAACGAATTTTTTACCAAAAAGATGAATTTTTAAACTAAAATAAATGGTCTACAAAAAAAAAAAATTTAACAAAGGTATTTTGACCTTGAACCCAATAGTTAAATTTATTACTAAAAAAGATGAATTTTCATCCAAATAGTTGAATTTTTAACAACACACACGAATTTTTCAACAAAAAGATACATTTATAACCAAAAATAGAATAATTAAATTTTCAGTTAAAAAATTAATGTTAAAAAAAAATAATATTTCACAAAACAGTTCAATTTTCAAACAAGGAGATGAATTTTCCACTAAAATGGTTAAAAATTTATCTTTTTTGGTAGAAAATTCTTCTTGATTAAAAATTCATCTTTTTGGTCAAAAATAGAACGTTTTCGTTTTTGTTTAAAGATTTATCATTTTTAGTTGAAAATAATTTTTTCAGTTGAAAATTGAACTATTTTGTTGAAAATTCTTAATTTTTGGTTGCAAATTAATTTTTTGAACTAAAAATTGAACCATTCCACTTTGTCTGGAAAATTGGTCTTTTTTAGTTAAAAATTTATTTGCGTATTCGAAAATTAAACTACTTTCTTGCAAATTAATTTTTTTTTTGAAAATTATGCAGTTATATTGTTTAGTTAATTCAACTGTATGGTTGGAAATTCATATTTTTTTACAGAAAATTTTTTTTGATTGAAAATTATTCATCTTTTTGGTTGAAAATTAACTTTCTTTTGTTGAAAATGGAACTATTTTGTTGAAAATTTATTTTTTTCTGTTAAAAATTATTTGTTAATCCTTTAAAAAAATAATTCAACTATTTTTGAAAGTTTATTTCTGAGGTTGAATATTTAACTAATTTGTTGAAAATGATTTCTTTGGTAAATTTTTTAAAGAAAAATTATACTTTGCGACTTGTTGATAAAATTTAATTTTTTTTCAGTTGAAAATTCATCTCTCACATTGTAAAATGAATTATTTTGTTGAAATTTTTTTTTTTTATTTAAGAGGATTTTAAAAGTTTTTTTTAATGAATAGTTCAATTATATGTTTGAAAATCTATTCCTTTGGTCAAATATTTAACTATTTAGTTAAATATTCTTTATTTATGGTTAAAAATTAGTTTTTTCTACTTAAAATTGAACTATTTCATTTTGTCTAGAAAATTTATCTTTTTTAGTTAAAAAATTCATTTGTGTGTTTGAAAATTGAACTATTTTCTTGAAAATAGATTTTTTTAAATTATGCAGCTATGTATATTGTTAAGTTAATTCAACTGTATGGTTGAAAATTTATATTTTTTATAGAAAATTCTTCTTGATTGAAAATTATTCATCTTTAGGTTGAAAAATAACTTTCTTGATAAAGATTGAACTTTTTTAGTTAAAAATGCATTTTTTTATTCAAAAATGGAACTATTTTGTCGAAAATTCATTTTTTTTTGTTAAAAATGTTTTGTTTATCTTTTTAATTAATAATTCACTTATAAGTTTGAAAATCCATTTCTCAGGGTTAATATTTAAATAATTTGTTAAAAATTTATTTTCTCATATTGTTAAATTAATTATTTTGTTGAAAATTGTTTTGTTTTTATTGAAAAGGATTTTAAAAATCTTTTTTAGTGAATGATTAAATTATATTTTTGGAAATCTATTTTTTTGGTTGAATATTTAACTATTTAGTTAAATATTCTTTAATTATGTTAAAAATTAATTTTTTCTAATGAAAATTAAACTATCACACTTTTGGTTGAAAGTGGATATATTTTAGTTGAAAATTCATTTCTTTGGTGAAAAATTAAAGTATTTTGTGAAAAAAATTTTGCAAAATTTTTTTTTTTTTTTTGTCAATAATACAACTATATAGTTAGAAATTCACCTTTTTTAGAAGGAAATTGTTCTTGCTGTTTGAAAATTCATCATTTTGGTTGAATATTAATTTTTTTGGTTTCAAATTGAACTATTTGGTGAAAAATTCGTTCATTTTTAGTTAAAAAATTAATGTTTGACAATAAAAAAAAAGATTTTTTCACAAAACAGTTTTTTGGTAGAAAATTTGTCTTTTCGGTTGAAAATCATCTTTTTTTAATACTTGTTTTTTGATTGAAATTTGAAATTTTCCATATTTTGTTTGTTGAAAATTAATTTTCGTTGTTGAAAATTATTTGTTTTTATTTTATAAATAATAACTCAACTATATGTTTGAAAATTCATTTCTTTGGTTAAATATTTATCTAATTGGTTCAAAATTCTTGTTTTTTTTTTTATTAAAAATTTATTTCTTCACGAAAAATTAAACTTTTCCACTTGTTGTTAAAATTTATTTTTTTTTTCAGTTGAAAATTTTTTTCTCTAATTTTAAAAAGAACTATGTTATTGGAAATTTGTTTGCTTTTATTGAAAATGGTGTTTTAAACCTTGTATATTTAATAATTTAACTAAAGGGTTAAATATTCTTTATTTTTGGTTTAAAATTAATTTTCCAAACTGAAAATTGAACTATTCCATTTTTTTTAAATTGCTCTTTTTTATTTGAAAATTCATTTCTGTAATTGAAAATATAACTATCATGTAACTATTATGTTACCACAAAACATGCATTTTCAACAAAAATAGGATAGTTCAGTTTTCAGTTAAAAAATTAGTTTTCATAACAAAGAATGTATTTTTACCAAAAAGATGTATTTTCAAACTGAAATGATGAATCGTCAAACAAAAAAATTAATTTTTTACAAAGGAATTGAACTTTAGCCCAAAGTTTAATTTACTACTGAAAAAGATCAATTTTCAAACAGCAAGAACAATTTTCTGCTAAAAAGAATGAATTTTCAACCATATAGTTCAATTATTGACTAAAAAATATTACAAAACAATTTGTACAAAAGAAAATGAATGAAAGAAATGAATTTTCAACTAAAATAGATCAATTTTCAACAAAAAGTGGAATATTTCAATTTTCAGTTTAAAAATTAATTTACAACCAAAAATAAAGAGTTTTTAATCAAATCGTAATGTGAAATATTTAACAAAAGAAATCAATTTTTAACCTTATAGTTGAATTATTAACTAAAATATATAAAAAAATAATTTTAAATAAGAAAACGAATTTTCAACAAAACAGTGAAATTTTCAACTAAAGAAATGAATTTTTAACTAAAAATGAGAAATCTTAATCCAGAAACGAAAAGGTTACATTTTCAACCAAACAACAGCGAATTAAAAAAAGTTGAATTTTCAACCAAAAAGCTGAATTTTCAATAAAGAAGATAAATCTTTTACTAGGGAGACGAATTAAACGCTAAAAAACACTCTTTTAAACAAAAAAGTTAAATAGCTACATTGTCAGTTAAAAATATAATTTCAGAAAATGAATTAATAACAAAATAGTTCAATTTTTAAATAAAAAACTAAATCCTCAACTAAATTCTTAACTAAAATAAATCAATTTTTAAGAAAAAAGTGGAATAGTTCAACTTAAAAGTTAAATTATTAATGCTCAACCAATGATAATGAATATCTAACCAAATAGTTCCATATTTTACAAAAAAAAATAAATTTTTTACCATAAATATGTGTTAAAGAAAAAAGAATACTTTTCGTCCAAAAAAGTTGAATTTTTAATAAAATACATGAATTTTCAACTAATTGGTTGAATTTTTAACTAAAAAAGATCAATTTTAACCAAAAAGGGAACTAAAAAAGATGAATTTTCAACCAAGAAGATTAATTTTATACCAGAAAAGACTAACCTTCAAGAAAATCCATTAATTTTTAACTAAACAAGCTAAATGTTTAACCAAAGAGTTGAATTTTCAAGTAAAAAATATATTTTTTAAACCAAAAATAGAATAGTTTAATTTTCATGCAAAAAAATGATTTTCAACTAAAAAAAAAAACTAATTTTAAACAAACTAGTTACATTTTCAACCGAAAAAAGTGAATTTTTATCAAGTAGTTCAACTTTTAAAAATAAAATGAAATCTCAATGAAAATAATATTTGATATTTCAACCGAAGAAGGTTTTAATTTTAAATTAAAAACAGTTCAACTCAACAAAAAAGACGAATTTTCTTCAAAATAGTTACATTGTAAACCAAAGAATTGATTTTTCAACTAAAATGATGAATCATCAACCAAATAAAAGGATTTTTAACAAAGAAAGATAGAACAATTATATTTTGAAGTTATATAAATTAAAAAATAATTTAAATCTTCAGAAGAATTCAAACAAATCAAAACAAAATCTATATTTTTAAGATTTCAATAAAAGAAACTTTTCAAGCATTATGAAAGGTTTTAAGATAATTAAAAAAGCTGAGGTTCCTGAGAAAATTTTATTTTATTTTTTATTTTGAGAATTTAATTTCAATGAATTCTTTTGCTTTTAAATTATTTAAAAATAAAAATATTTTTTAGTTGGAATATAAACTATTACATTTTTTGTTGAAAATACCTTTTTTTTGTTGAAAATTAAACTGATGGGTTAAAAGTTGAACTACTTAGTTAAAAACTCACGTTTTTGGTTGAAAATCCATTACTTTGTAGAGAAATCGTTTTTTTAGGCAGATAATTAAATCATATAAGAGACATTAAAAGATTTCACTAAAGTTTCAAAGATTTAATAAAAAAATGCATAAAGATTTCAAAAGAATATGAGAATTTCAAAAAGGGTACAGTGCACCAGATTTCAAAGATTTCAAGTTCTCAAAGATTTTAAACGATTTCAAAGTATTTTAGAAGAATTCATAAAGTATCACAAAGATTTTAAATATTCTAGTGATTTCAAACGAATTACAAAACGATTACAAAAAATTTCACAAAATTTATAAGTTCATAAGGCTTTCAAAATATTTCAAGAGTTTCAAAGATTTAAAGAAGGGTACAGTATACCAGTTTTAAAGATTTCAAAACATTTAAAAGATGTTTACTGATTCAAAAACGTTTCAACAAATTTGAGAAGATTTTAAAAGATTTCAATGATTTCAAACAAACAGAAAAGATTTCACAAACGAAATAATTCAGAAAGATTTCACAAATGTTTCGAAGAATTCATAAGGATTTCAAGAATTCTAAATAGTTGAATCTTTAACTAAAAAATATATGTTTGAACCCAAAATTGGAATAGTTCAATTTTTAGTTAGAAAAATTTCTTTTCAACGAAGAAAGAAATCTGCTTTAAAACAAAATAGGTGAATTTTCAACTAAAAAGAATAAATTTTCTATAAATAGAATAGTTCCATTTTCAAACAAAATGATAATTTGCCAACCAAAAACAAAATTATTTTTCCACAACGGAATTAAACTTTTAACCCAATAGTTAAATTAGCTACTAAAAAAGATGAATTTTCAAATAGGACAATTAATTTTCTAACAAGATATACGAGTTGTAAACAAATTACACAAATTTTCAACCAAATAGTTGAGTCTCCAAAAAAATCAACCAAAAATGGAATAATAAAATTATTAGTCAAAAAATTAATGTTCAACAAACAAAAACGTTTAATTTTCAAACAGAGAGATGAATTTTCTAGTAAAATGATGAATCTTCAACCTCAAAAAGAAATTTTAACAGAGGAATTTTATTTTCAAACAAGTATTTGAATGTTTACCCAAAAAAAAGAATTTTCAATCTAGGAGGTTACTTTTATATTAAAAACGACGAATCTTCGACAATATACAGGGATTTTAAACTAAAGAAGATAAGCTTTCAACCAAATAGTTAAGTCGTCAAATGAGAAATATATATTTAAACCAAAAAATTAAATGTTCAATTTTTAGTTTAAAAAAGTAGTTTTTAACTTAAAAAATCTACTTTTAAATAAAATAGCTTAATTTGCAACCAGAAAAGTGAAATTTTGGCGAAGAAATTCAACTTTCAACCAATTAGTTCCGTTTTCATCCAAATAGTTGAAATTCAACTTGAAAAAATACATTTTCGATGAATGGAATTGTTCAATTTTCAATTAAAATTATGAATTCCAAATAGAAAAAATGATTTTTCAATAGCGGAATTTAACTTTCAACCAGAAATTAAATAATTAAATTTTCAGTTAAGAAATGAATAATGAACCAAACAAAAAATGACCAAGTGAGTTAATCATCAACTAGAAAATATATATTTAAAACCAAAAATGATATAGTTTAATTTTTGGTTACAAAATTAATTTTAAACAAAAAAATGAATTTTTTGTGAAAAAGTTTAACTTTTAACCAAGTAATTGAATTTTCATCCAAATAGTTGAATTCTCAACTAAAAAAGATACATTTTCCAAAAATGAAATAAATGAATTTTCAGTATAATAATTATTGTTTATCCAAAAAAGTTCAACAAAGTAGTTACATTTTCAACGAAAGAGGTTAATTTTCAACCAAAAATGAAAATTACATTTCTATTTAAAAAAAATTAATGTTTAACCCAAAAATAAAAAAAAAGAGTTTTCAACAAAACAGTAAATTTTCAACCAATGAGATAAATTCTCAACTAAAATGGTAAATCTTCAACGAACTGAAAAATAATTTATAACAGATCAGTACTACTTTCAACCAAGTAATTCAATATTTAATCAAAAAGGTGAATTTCCAGTCAAGAAGATTAATATGCTACCAGAAATACGAGTTTTTAACAAAATACAAAAATTTTTATCCAAATAGTTAAATTTTGTACCAGAAACAGAATAATTAAATTATTAACAAAACAGTTAAATTTTTAACTAAAGATAGCATTTCCAACCAAACAGTTTAATCCTCAACTAAAAAATATATACTTAAAACCAAAATTGAAATAGTTGAATTTTTAGTTAACAAATTAATTTTCAACCAAACAAACTTATTTTAAACAAAATAGTTCAATTTTCAGTTAAAAAAATCAATCTCAACAAAAAAAGACGAATTTTCATAAAAATAGTTAAATGATGTTAAATGATGAATCACCGCCAAAAAAGAAGTTTTTAAAATAGCCAATCAACTTTTAACCCAATAGTTAAATATATTACTAAAAAGATGAATTTTGAACAAAAAATGTAACGATTAAATTTTCCGGTAAAAAAATCATTGTTTAATGTAAAAAAGAAACAGTTCCATTTTCTATCAAAGAGATGAATTTTCATTTGAAATTATGAAAGTTCAACAACAAAATAATTTTTAACGGAGGACTTCAACAAAGTAGTTGAATAGTTACCCATAATGGTGAATCTTTATTCGAGAAGATTAATTGTATACAAAAAAGACGAATCTTAACAAATCACATGAATTTTCAACTGAAAATGATAAATTTTCGAAAAATGGAATAGTTCCATTTTCAGTATAAACATGGTGTGTAACAAAAAAAAATAAAATCAGCAAAAAAGTCAAATTTTCAATCAAAGAGATTAATTCTGAACTAAAATGATGAATCTTGAACAACCAAAAAATGAATTTTTATCAAGTAGTTGAGCTTCCAACCAAAAAAATGTATTCTCAATGAAAATAATAATATTTTATATTTCAACCAAAGAAGATGTTAACGTAAAAAAAACAGTTGAACTTAGCAAAAAAAGACGAATTGTCACCAAAATAGTTAATTTTTAAATCAAAGAAATGAATTTTACACTTAAATGATTAATCACTAACCAAGAAAATAAATTCTAAACAAAGGAAGATAAAAGGATGTTTTGTTGATTTTGAGGTTTTTAAAATGTTTAAAAATAATTTTAATTTTGAGATGATTTCAAACCATTTAAAAAAAAGTGTAGATTTTTGAAGATTTTGAAAAAATAGCTTTTTAAGAATTATGCAAGGTTTCAAGGAGGTCAAAACTTTTTATAAGTTTCCTGGGAAAATTTTGGAAAGAGTTAAGAATATTTTAAATTTAAATTATTCAATTTTGCAAGGTTATCAAATTTGGGAAAAAAGTCGAGTCGGTTTAAGAGATATTTAGTTTCATTATTTGAAACAAAATATAGATTTTTGAAGATTTCGAACAAAAAAGTTAGAAGCTCTTTAGAATTAAAAAATTTTTTAACTTTCAAGATAATAAAAAAAAATCTTAAGATTCCTGAGAAAATTTAAATTTATTTTTTATTTTGAAAAATTAATTGTTTTTTATTTCAATCAATTCCTAATAAAAGTATGTTTCAGTTGAAATATCAACGACTATTTTTTTCGTTAAGAATATTTTTTTTTCTTGAAAATTCAATCATTGAGTTAAAAGTTGAACTACTTTGTTAAAAACTCACGTTTATGTTTGGAAATTCATTACTTTAGTTAAAAATTAATTCTTTTTGTTGAAAATTCAACTACTTTGTTGAAAATTCGCCTTTTTGAAAGAAATTGAATCTTCGTGGTTGAAAATTTATCTTTTTGGTTGTGGATTCAACTACTTTGTTGACAATTCATCTTTTTTGGATGAATTTAACTGTTTTTGACTTAAAATTAAAATCTTTTTTGATTGAAATATCAAATATTATATTTTTTGTTCCGAACTAATATTTTTTGGTTAAAAATTGAACTACTTGATTAAAAGTTTATCTAATTGGTTGAAAACTTATTTCTTTGGTTGAAGACTCACCATTTTAGTTAAAAATTTATCCCTTTGTTTTGAAATGTAACTATTTTGTTAAATATTTGTCTTTTTTGTTAGGAAAATTAATCTGTTTGGTCAAAAATGCAATTATTCAGTTTAAAATTAACTTTTTTATTGAAAATTCATACTTTGGGGTTGACAAATTAAAGTATGTCGTAGGGAATTCGTCTTTATGGCAAAAATGTCATCTTTTTTGGTTAAAAATGCAACTAGTTGAAAATTAATTTTTTATTGATTGGAGATTCAACTATTTTGTCGAAATATTGTCTTTTTTTGTTAAAAATTCAAATACTTTGCTAAAATTTAAAGTAATTTTTTGATGCAGTTGCATTATTTTACTTGAAAATTTATCTTTTTTGTTGAAAGCCTAATTGTTTCGTTGAAACTTAAATTTTTAGTAGAAAATTGAACTGTTTGTTACAAAATAAACTTTTTCGTTCAAAATTCATATTTTCGGGTTAAAAAATTTCACTATATTGTAGAAAATTCGTCTTTATCGAAAAAATTAATCTTTTCTTGTTGAAATTTCGTCTTTTTTACATATTATGCATTACATTTTTCTTTGATAATTTATCTTTTTCTTGTTGAAAATTCAACTCTTTGGTGGAAAATTAATTTTTTGGTTGTTAACATTTTGATTAAATTTATCGGAAATCTTCACAAATATTTTTTTAATTTTCTCTAGAATGTTAAGAAAATTATGTTTTATGTAACCTCAAAAATGAATAAGCTGCATGCATGCGTGACTCGTGATTGATGATACTAGTTGTTAAAAAAGGTATTTTTTAAAAAATGGAGACGAAATAATCGCATTGGATTATTTTTTATCAGGCGAACGACCGACGAGTTATGTTTTTCCCGTATTGATAAACAATTTTTTAAGTTATGAATATTTTTAACATCTAAAGCTAATAATATAAATTAATATAAAAAAGCTTTCGAAAACTTTTCTTAAAACGTGAGGTTATTTGAACTCGTACGGGTGTGTAGTCCGTCCAGTAGTATAGCTCAGCGGCTATCAGATAAGTTACCGAGAGATGGCGCCACCGACTAAGTGAGTTTGTTTATTGAGATCCATGCTAATTAAACATTATAAGGTTTTATTCTATGATGAGTTACCATCGGTCGGTAAAACAGTTTATTATCATCAGTGCGTAAACAGGGAGATCAGTAATTCTTATAGCATCGTTTTGTCATCAGTCGGAGAGGTAGGGAACTATTTTACCAGCAGCTTGCAAGGCAGGGAGTCAGGTAACAATATAAAAAATTACCGACTAACCTGTTTTATCTACAAATTGTAATGAAGTGTTTCATCGGACGATGGTAACTTAGCATGAAACAAAACCTTATAATGTCAACTTAGCAGGAGTCTCAATTGACTGTTTTACCTACCTAGCATAGAGCAGAACCTTATAAACACCGACCTCTTTGTTTTACTGGCCGATGGCGCAGTGTTATATTAGCAGAAATCTACATAACCAACCTCACTGTTTTACTAACTGTCGTTAACTTAGCACGGAACAGAACCCTCTCTTTGTCGGTGGCGCCATTGGTTGGTGTCGGTGTGACGGTGTGACTTGTGACGGTGGCGTCATCTCTCGGCAACTGATATGATATCCTCTTAGCTATACTACTGACTCCGAATAACATACAGAAACGAAATTCTTTATTAATTCTGTTTATTATGACTGCTGAAATTTTAGTAATAGATTATTAATATTTTAATCTATTCTAAATTTAATCTTTCTTTTAATGAAGCTATCCCCGCCAAAGAAAGTAAATTCGAAAAAGCGAAAGAAAGGATCACAATCAGAGGTATCAAGACCGACTACCCCAGAGATGACTCAAGAAACAGAGAGACCAATTCTCCACGCTAAACGCAGAATATCATTATTTGAATCAAAGCCGTCAAATGAGACACCCCAAATGCGAGAGATACGAGAGAGAATGCTTCAAAAGCAAGCAAAGTTATCCAAAGCACTAAAACCGGACACGCCAGTTAAAAAGGAAACTCAGGTTGATCAACCGGAAACTAAAGTACAGGTCACTAAAGTAGCGAATTCAAAATTAACAGATGTTAAAGCACCGAACACGAAAGTACCAGGTGCTAAAGCAGTGACCTCTAAAGTGTCAAATGATAAAGAAGATAAAGCACCAGAAAATATAGTAGCAACCCCG
>JAUELO010022156.1:0-11009 GCA_032357855.1 Amphibolips quercusostensackenii
TAAGTTCCTTGAGTTCTGTGAATTTCTTTAATTCTGTGAATTTCCTAAATTCCGCGAATTCCGTGAATTCCTTGAATTTTGTGAATTTTTTGAATTTCTTGAATTCCGTGAATTCCTCGAATTTCGTGAATTTCTCAAATTTTATGAATTACGTGAATTATTTGAATTCCGATTATTCCTTGAAATCCTCGAATTTTCTGAAATCCGTGAATTCCTTGAATTCTGTAAATTCCTTGAGTTCTGTAAATTTTTTAAATTCATGAATTTCTAAAATACCGTTAATTTCCTAAATTCTGTGAGTTCCTTAAATTTCGTAAATTTCTTGAATTTCGTGAATTCCTTTAATTCTGTGAATTCCTTAAATTTTGTATTTTCTTCCATTTTTGTAAATCTTTTGAATACTGTGATTTCATTAAATTTCGTGAATTCCTTGAATTGCGTGAATTATTTGAGTTCCGATATTCCTTAAAATCCGCAAATCCTTGAAATCCGTAAATGCGTTGTATTCTGTGAGTTTCTTAGCTTTCAATAATGTATTAGAATTCTTCGAATTAATTGAGTTGTATGAATTCATTGATTTCTTTGAATTTCATAAACTCACTGGATTTCAAGAATTCATTGAATGCCATGAGGTGCCTGAATTCCATTTATTTTACAAATTTCGTGAATTTCGCAACTTCCATGAATTTCACGTATTCTGTGAATTCCACGAATTCACGAATTCCATGAACTCTGTGAATTTTTAAAAATTCTGTGGGTTCACAGAATTCCGTGAATCCCAAGAATTCTGTAAATTCCAAAAATACCATGAATTCTAAAACTTTTGTGAATTTTATGAATTCCGTGAATTTCATAAATTTTTTGACAATAAAGAATCCTGTTAATACCGAGAATTCTGTGAATTACCAGAATTTGTAAATACTAAGAATTCTGTGAATTACAAAATTTCCGTGAATTTAAAGAAATCCTTAAATTCTATAAATTTCTTGTATTCTATTAATTTCCTAAATTTTATAAATTCCATGAATTCCTGAAATTCATTGAATCCCTAAAATTCCCTGAATTGATTGAATTACTAGAATCCCTAGAATTCCTGGAATTCCTTAAATGACGTAAATGCCTTGAATTTCGCCTACGCCTGAAATTAATTGAATACTATGAATTTATTGAATTCTATAAAATCCGTAAATTCCTGAAACTCCTTGAATTACGTAAATGCTTTGAATTCCGCCCACGCCTTAAATTTATTGAATACCATAAATTCATTGAATTCTATGAAATCTGTGAATTCCTAGAATTTCCTAAATTACGAAAATGCCTTAAATGCATAGAATTCCCTGGTATTCTATGAATTTCACAATTTTTGAGAATTTCATTAATTATTGAATTCTATGAATTCCACGAAATTCGAGAATACATTGAATCCTGTTAGTTCATTAAATTCCTTCAAATTTCTTGAATTTCGTTTAATCCAAAAAATAACTTAAATTCCATTAATCTAGCGCATTCTATAAATACTGTGAATTCCACGAATTCCGTGAATTTTATGGATTCCATAAATTCTATAAATTTATTTCATTCTATAAATTTATTAAATTTCATGAATTTATTAAATTCCACAAATCCATATGTTTAAAATTTAGTTTCTTGATTTTCGTATCAGAGCGCTTTTTGTGTTTTTCAGCAATAAGAACTGCATGCAGTCAATAATATCCAATAAATGTAATATTTTGTACAAAAATAAATGGTCTAAGCAATGTACACTTTTTACATTCTCATCTTAGAAGGTAATAGATTTGTGTAAAATTTACCTTCTCCCCCCTTTGTCAATCTCCACGTTTTGAGACCTTTGTGAACCCAAAAAACAGGATTTTACAAATTTGTCTGTCTGTATATCTGTCAGTATGTCTGAAATTGAAAAAGTGGGCACAGTTTGATAATTTTTGAGACCACTTTTTTTTGGACTTGAAAATTTCACGTATAGTCATAATTTGTACTTAAAAAGATGACAAATTCATCCCTATGACATCGTCTGATAAAAAAAAATTACCGGAATTGTAGAATTTGTAAAATAAAAAAAAATAAATAAATGATAAATTCAAGCCAAACAACGCACGATATGAAAAAAAGTCACAGAAAGAAAAACGTTGCATTTTAAACACCCTATCAAATTATCATAGCAACTTTTTAAATCTTTCTGAAAAATTGAAAATTCTCATTTTGATTGCACAAAGAATAACGAAAAATGAAAAGTTCTATTTTACAGTCAAACTATACAAGATACAAAAAAATGAGATAACAAAAATTGTGTATTTAAAAAAAAAAATCTACAAATTTTTTAGAAATCGCGTTTTGATTTTTTTAAAATAATTTTTGAGATTGTACGAATTTGTTCATAGAATTGCTCTTAACCAAAAAAAATTGTCAATTGTCACATAAGCTCCCTACCAGTTAAAAAATTAGTTATTTACTCGTAATTACGTTGAAACCACATGAATGCATTTTCACTTACTCATTTGTATATAAGAAATTCAATATATTTAAAAATAAATTTTAATCTATAAAAAAAGTTTTGTGAATACTTTTTCAAATATCGGTACTCTCCAAAACGAAGGTTTCTACTTTTGTTATTAAATAAAAAAAAAAAAAAATTTTTTTCAAATTGGTTTCAACCTAACTATGGAGAATTTTATTAGCTTTGATTTAAAAATAAAAAACACTAGCTATTGCTAGCTGTGTGTGTGTGTTCTCCTTCCCCGATCAGCGCACAATACTCTCACGACCTGTCTGAAAGCCTAAAAAATATGTGTACAAAATTTGGTGCCGATTAGTCAAAAATGGTAGATATGCATGAGCATCACACGTTTTAAGCCACTGGATTTTATATATTCCTAAATTGTGCCACCCCCTACCCCCTTCATCCTCTACCAAAAATTTTTTACGACTAACAGGAGTCTGAAGAAAACTGCGGCTGTGCCACTTCTCCCCCCTCCCCCTTATCTGTTAGGGGTGGATTCGGATAGGAATAGGTCGTTATAGTATTGGGGGAGACTCTAAGGCCTGTCTGGGAGCCTAAAGAATACGCTATGTGTGCCCAATTTTGTGCAGACTTGAAACTCTAGATTTTCATAAGCATTTTGCGTTTTAGAGGACTTGATTATATATATATCGCGCTTCGCGCTCGATAATATATTTACCTCGCTTTTCACGCTCGGTAGTGTATGTACCTCGCGCTTTGCGCTCGACAATATATTTACGTTGCTTTTCACGCTCGGTAGTGTATGTACCTCGCGCTTTGCGCTCGACTCTTTTCAGTTTTCGCACATCGTGCTCGGCTTGAATAGAAAGAAGTAGTTTACTTGTAAATATTATAACATTGATGATGACAAATGTTCGCTTTGTAAGCTTTATCGCTGTTACATGCTTTTAGTTTAATTACTTTAGTTTTATATGAAGGGAAGAACTAGTTTATTTAAGGTTCTATCGACCTTGAGGAACACATTCTCATTCAGACACTCGCGCTTCGCGCTGGATATTTGATTCAAAAATCATTTAAACCTTGCGCTCCACGCTTGGTTCTGTGCACCGTATAATAGAAACTAAAAAGTTTAAAAGAAGTGCTGCTTACGGCACGCGATTTGATCGTCGCGCTTCGCGCTCCAAAATACATTAAACGTGCGCTTTGCGTTCCGTGTCATATGCCCTTTATATACAGATTGGTGAATTTGTATTTGAATTGAAATTTAGCTTTCCAGATAAAAAGAATAATTTGTAATAAAATTTTCAAGAATGTCAAACAAATAGTTCATATTATAAAGTAACTTTTAACCTAATAATTAAATATTTAATAAAAATTATAAAATTTTAACTAATAACAATAATTTTGTATCCAAAAATTTTAATTTTTAATAAAGAAGTGTCACTTCCTACTAAGTAGTTGAAGTTTTATCAAAAAAAGATGAATTCTTAAATAAAATATAATAGTTGATATTTCTACCAAATAATATTTTTATTTAAATCTGAAAACAGCTATATGCCGCCAAAAAAGACAAATTTTAAACAAAATAGTTTGATCCTCAACGAAAAAAAAAACAACGCGCACTATCAAAATGTGATCTGCAACAAATTTTTAGATCTTTTTTTAGTGCACAATTTTTTTAATTCATCCTTTTTTCATCTGGTATAGTTTGACCGCAAAATACAATTTTTTATTCTTTATTATTTTTTGTGCAATCAAAATTTAAATTTTGGATTGCCCAAAAAGACTTAAAAAGTTGTTACGATAATTTTGTATAGTGTTTGAAAAGCAACATTTTTCTTCTTCTGATTTTTTCAATGCCGTGCGTTGTTTTGCTTTAAACTTACATGTTCGTTTGTTTTTGTTTGATATTGCAAATGCTGTAAGCTCGGTACTTAGATTTTTATTAAATAAAATTATTGGGATAAATTGTGTTTTTTTTGCGTTTTACAAATATCTGCCAACAGAATCTCTAAATCTAAAAAAAATGTTCTCAATAATTTTAAAAATGCTCTAACTTTATATATTTTTGTTTAAAATGTCTGGCTAACTAACTTCTTCTTTAGTTTTTGACGTCCAAAGAGTATACTAAAGGCCAATCTAATAGATGAATTTTTTAAAAAGTTATCGTGCTCACAGACAGACATACATGCAGACATACAGCCAGACATAAAGACAGACAGGCACATTCGTACAAACCTGTTTTTCGGGTTTAGAGGGTCTCAGAACGTGGGCATTTGACAAAAACTGGGAGGGTCAACTTTTACACAAATCTAATACCTCCTCTGATGAGAATGTAAAAAATTGATTTAAAAATAGCTAAAACATAAATTATGAAATTTTAAAGAAGATTCACAGTTTAAGACAATTGCATATTATGTTATGCTAGATTTTTTCGTCAAAAATTGGTATTTCTAATTTAAAATTAAAAAAAATGTTCTCTCGTATTATTTGTCTTCCTACCATCATTGAGAATTACTCAATTTACAACTTTTGCACAAGTTTTGGTTTTGTTGGCGTTTTATACCAGAAATCAGCTCTTCTAATTTAAAAAGACATTTGCTCTCAAAGAAGATTTACAACTTTTCAAAAATTAAAGTATATGTTTGCATTATTTACCGGGAATCGAGTTAAATCTTGAAAAAGATTTACAATTCGGGAAAATTTCAGACTATGTAAACATTTTCGAATCAAGATAGGTTAAATTATCTTACGCAATAGATACTATAAAACGCACTAATTTCATATTAATATTAATTTTAAATCTTCATTAAAAAATAAATCAGAAAGAAATAGGAATCCCGCCCATGTTTGTGTTCTAATCCTTTAAAAAATGACATTGAAACCAAAGAACAAAACAAAAATAGCCGCTCAGTTGCACAACTAATCAGGTTTTTTTTAAAATAATCTATGCGTTGTCTTACGACTACAAGAATTAAGAAAAAGGATCCTCACATTCATGGATAACAAATTCCAGACCATTTTTCCAGATCCTTTGACTGGATTATGCATCAGAGTACGATTCCGGCTGAAGACACTGCTTGTTCATCAGATTTTGACCCCTGTCGCATAAGAATTAATTTTTTCCACTGGAATCATACGAACCCTCATGGCGTTGTGTTGGATTCTAGGGTGCAATGCTGCTGACTAACATTGTATGAGGGGAGTACAGAAACGGAAGCGGGACTGCCGTATAGTTAGCGTGTTTACTGGCACATTATCGTACTATGTTCCATATCGTGCCGGTAGTCGTACTTCGTACCGGTGGAGCATTTACTGCTGGTCGGGAAAACTAACCCAACCCAAACAAGTGGCTCCTGTGTAGCACCCTGCAGTGAGATCTACTAGTAGGTAGGCAGCCACGATACCCCGACTACCAAGGGGTTGCTCACCATCACCCGACCTGAACGACAGGGTGCTCCTACTTTCTCTCTTAACCCTGTCGCGTCTGACCATCCTATTCCTCCTCCACTATTATACTATTATACTGTACAAACACTACTATTACCACCATGCCGTATCTGCCAGAATTAACACTCTACGATTACACCGCGCGAATGGAAGAAACTCGCCCATTCAAATTCAAGAGAGCCACCCAAATCGCGTTTCCACGCGCTTATATTCCATCCTGTCTAGAACGTTCGGGGTGCGAAATGACTTTCCTCTTGCGCGTCGAAACGTTTTCGTTAAATGGATATTAACGAGGTTTAAAGCGAGGGTGCAAGGGAAAGAGACCATTCTACGCGATCATGAACAAGATCTTGCTTTCTACAAATTTTTAATGCTTCGAGTGAGCTTCACGAAACCCTGATTGCATAAGCAAGTTACTTATGACGTTACAAGAAACACATAATCGAGAAGTGAGCAGACCAAAGTAAATAAATCTATTTTTTAGAATTTTGCAGCCTCCTTCCGTTGGTGTGACTTATTCATTTCAAAATACAGTGGCTTTTATCACACTAAATAAGAATGACCGCACCTGTCACTCCAAGAGGAGCGACAACTTTGTCAACTCTCACCAACTGGAGCAAAAACCTTATGACGTCATTTTTTATTGTACTTTTTCATTTTTATGACTGTGTCCATTCGCGTTGGTGTGACTTTCTCACTTAAAAATAAAGTGGCTTTTGTCACAGCAAAGAAGAATGACCGTGCCTGTCACTTCAACAGGAGCGACGACTTTGTCAACTCACACCAACTGGAGCGACAACTTCATGAAATCATTTTTCACTGTACTTTTCCATTTTCATAACTTCGTTAATTTCCGTTGGTGTGATTTTTTCACTTCAAAATACAGTAGCTTTTGTCACACAAAATAAGAATGACCGTACCTGTCACTCCAATAGAAGTGACAACTTTGTCAACTCACACCAACTGGAGCGACAACTTTCTCACGTCATTCTTTACTGTACTTTTCGATTTTCATGACTGCGTCCATTCTCGTTGGTGTGACTTTTTTACTTAGAAATAAAGTGGCTTTTGTTATGAAGAATAAGAATGACCGTACCTGTCACTCTAATAGGAGCGACAACTTTGTCAACTTACACCAACTGGAGCGACAACTTTCTGACGTCATTTTTCACTGTACTTTTTCATTTTCATGAGTGTGTCCTTTTTCGTTAGCGTTACTTTTTCACTTGAAAATACAGTGGCTTTTGTCACACCAAATGAGAGTAACCGTGCCTGTGACTCCAACAGGAGCGAAAACTTTGTCAACTCACACCAACGGGAGCGACAACTTTCTGACGTCATTTTTTACTGTGATTTTCACTGTACTTTTCCATTTTCATGAGTGTGTCCATTTCCGTTGGTGTGACTTTTTTTCTTTAAAATACAGTGGCTTTTTTCACACCAAATGATAGTGACCATGCCTATCACTCCAACATGAGAAACAACTTTGTCAACTCAGACTAACTGGAGCGACAACTTTCTGGCGTCATTTTTTACTGTACTTTTCCATTTCCATAAGTGGGTCTAATTCCGTGAGTGTAACTTTTTTAATTCAAAGTACAGTGGCTCTTGTCACACCAAATAAGAGTGACTGTGCCTGTCACTCCAATAGGAGCGACAACTTTCTCACGTCATTTTTTACTGTACTTTTCACTGTACTTTTCCATCTCTATGAGTGTGTCCATTTTGGTTTGTGTGACTTTTTCACTTTAAAGTACAGTGGCTCTTGTCACACCAAATGAGCGAGACCGTGCCTGTCACTCCAACAGGAGCGAAAACTTTGTCAACTCAAACCAACGGGAGCGACAACATTCTGACGTCATTTTTTACTTTACTTATCCATTTCCATAACTGCGATCATTTTTGTTGGTGTGACTTTTTTATGCCAAAATACAGTGGCTTTTGTGACACAAAATTAAAATAGCTGTGCTTGTCACTTCAACAGGAGCGAGAACTTCGTCAACTCACACCAACTAGAGAGACAACTTCCTGACGTCACTTTTTACTGTACATTCAACTGCGCTTTCACATTTTCATAAGTAAAAGTTTTATTTTTGCGGTAGAGTAGCAGTAGCTGACGCTTCCAGATGCTTGAGTGCTATACAAGGTGCCCAAGACTTAAGTATTCGGACTTACATAGCTGCATAAAATTCAAAAAAATAAATCGAAAATTTCTTTTCCTAAAATCAGTAAAAGTTTTAGTTTTTGAGTTATAAAGTACATAAGCTGGACTAATCAGAAGCGCAATACGTGTACGTGAGCAGAAGTACCTACTGTTAACAAAGCAGACGCTAAGGTGGGGTCCTGCTCACGTACGCGTAAAGCGCTCCTGATTGATCCAGCTTAAATATTTAATGAATCAAAAATTAAAATTTCAACTAGTTTCTAGAAAAGAATTTTCAATTTATTTTTTAAATTTCAATATAGCTATATAAGTCTTCGACAATTGAGTCTGAGAAACCGTGTATAATTAAAAAATTACGGTTTTATAGTGTTTTGTGCAGCGATAAATATACTTTTAATTTTTTAATGGTAAATGTCTTGCAATTATAATCACTTATCGGTGTGTATACAGATAAAAAAGGCCCAGTTTCCAGATATTATTGTAAGGTTTATGAGAGTTCTCATGTGTTTCAAAGTTTTCGGAGCTACGAATCTGTGCACATCTGGTTGAGAATTTAATGATAACTATAAGATATCCAAAAAATAGGCTATTCATCAATAAAATTAACTATAAGGGTCAATGTTTAATTAGAAGATTTGTTTGTTTTTATTGTTCTAAATTCTTGACGCTTCAGCTGAATTCCTAGTGCCAAAGAAAGTATACGATGAAGCCGTCAGTTCTCTATGAAGTACTTTATTTTATTATCAACTTGTTATAATTCAAGGTACAAGCCTCGAACTTAATACACTATTTACTAGGGTGGCTCTTATGTACTCTTGGCGAAAAAAATTCTGCGATTTTTTTAGCGCTCCCCTCAGTTTGTTTACATTTCATTCAGAAATAATTCTTGTAAAATTTAAGCTTAATCGTACTAAGGAAAAGGGTGCCCCTGCGCCCTTGAAAATAAAAAAAAGAACCATACCAAAAATCAATTTTATTTGTTTATTATGCAAAATAATAATTATATGCAAAAAAGATTCACACAAAGGTTGTAGATCTATCGAATATGCACATATTTTTGTCTATAACTTTTTGTCTATGGCTGACTGTTTTTGAGAGAAACGAGAAAAAGTATGCCACGAATAAAGCTACTCCAAGTACTCTAGTCGAGGATAGTCCAGGGGTATTTTATGAATCACGTAGCACCTTTTTGCTTTTAGTTTATCTGTAGCTTTCCCTGTTTCCTAAGTATTCTTGTCCAAGCGCGCAAAAAAGTAATGATACTAATTTAGTAAAATTGTTGTACTGAGCAGGTTTTCTTCTAAAATCTGAAGGACCCATGATCCAAGCCCACAGTCAACCACTCAGCCACATACCTGACGCAGTTCTCTTTCGGATATCAAACGAGTCAAAACAAATTTTTATGTCAAAATGTCTTCTGCGCTTTTATTATGTGAGAAAATGTTTAATTTAGATATTACTGGAATAAAATAACTGAAGATAAATTGCCATCAAATCAAAACGTTTTAAGTGTATTATTTTTCAATCTTCGTGTGTTGAAGTTAAGTTTACGCCAAAGTGCCAGACTAGCATTGCAATAAGTAATTAAATTTTTGAAAAAAAGCAGAAATTCTAACTCAACAAATAAGAAGCTGCATCTTAAAATCAGAATCTTTGTACCAAGAATGGAGACAATTGCAAAAACACGCTGCAAGAACAGAAGAAACTCATAAAAAAAAGAAGCAAATTTCAAATCGAAGCTACGAGAACTTTTGGACATTGCACACGCTTACGCTTTTGGAAATATGACTATAGAGGAAGAAAAGCAGTTTTTAGTTAATTAAAGTTTAGGGCGTTAAAAAGGGTTTATGTTCGAAGTCGATTAAAAGAAAGTTATAAGAAAAAGAAAAACAACAAGAAGAGGCAGCGATGATAAAAAAAGAGCGAAGCGATCTTGAAATTCAACAACTGAGTAAGTAATGTATTAAAGAAATTTAAATTCTGCAATATGCAATAGTCCGAATTTTTTAAATTCTTGTTTTTTAATTCAATTTTTCATCATTGAATCTTCTTTTTCTTTTGAAGATGAAACTGCCGAAATGACGTCATTCACAAGCGCCAGAAGTTTAGAATCAAGTACAGATATAAATGTATCAGTTGCTGGAAAATTCACTAATAATACTATGGTAGAACCTCCTCTTTCCGAAGATACAAAATCGGAATTTTGTTCACCAGACGCAAAACGAGCAAGAGGGAGTGACAGGGATGCAGATCATACTATGATTGCAACTATCGAGGCACTAGGCCATGATGTCCAGGATTTTGTCATCAACAGGTCATTCATTTATATTGCAAGAGAAAAAATACGTGCAGAAAAGGCGACTGTAATCAAAGAGCAGTTTATGAACACGAAATTCCAAGCTTCTCTCGTGTACTGGAATGGTTAGTTACTGCGCCCGTACTGCAATCTGGGACTGGAAAATATCAGGCATTTGCTGTTTGTGAAATTCTTGTTAGATAGGGTCTCCGAAAATGTGCTGAAGCATTAGTTTTCGATGCAGCAGAATCGAATACTAGAAGCTATAGAGGCGCGTATGTTTTTATATGAAATTTTTTCGAAAAAAATTTTTTGCGCTTTGCTTGTACACGTCATCGATATGAGATTATTCTTAGAAGCGTTTTTGAGAAATAGATGGGTAAGACTACAGCTCTGACTGTATTGATCTTTCAAAATTTTTAAAAAGCTTGGTCTGGAATTAGTGTAAATAATGTTCAATCAGGGATTGAAGACGAAAAGGTCAAAGGACACTTCAACAAAGGCGACGTATCTTAAATCCTTGACTTTGTTAAAAATACTTGAAAGAAACAGCAGCCTAGAAAGTATTATAGATAATTTTTGGAATTAGTAATAATTTTTCTTAGCAAAGTACCACCTCG
>JAUELO010022165.1:0-11009 GCA_032357855.1 Amphibolips quercusostensackenii
AATTAGGAACTTAGATCTCTATAGGTTTTCATGGAAATATTTGTAAATTTGAAAGCTTTGGAATATTTTAAGTTTTTCCTTCCATTTGGGACAAAAGTCGTATTTTCATTCACCTCTAATACACAAGGGCAAATTTTATTATTTTATATTATTCTTTTAGCAAATTACTTTAAGAAAGTGTTTTCGATTAGCCTTGACACGAGGCGTGAATAAAGGAAGAAAAAATACATTAGGTGTGTAAACAAGTCTTTCCTCGTCGCTTGAAGAAAAATAACTTTGAATACGTTACCTTAGTGGAAATGACGTACTCTATTCAAAATTGTAAAAAATCTGTCTTCTAATTGTTTCAATAATGCTAAAAATTTAACACAATCGCCTTATAAAATTTTAAAACTTTACAGGAAATCTTAAGAATTTCATAGGAACTAAAACGTCTTAGGGTATTTTTAATTATTCCAAGAGGCTTCCTCAAATGCCAAAAGTTTTTCATGTAATTTCGAAAGATACAAAAAATTTCTAAACCAAGTTTCTAAGTCTCTAAAATTTTTCAATTTCTGATCTAAAAATTTCACGATGATTTTACATTATTTTAAAATTCCCACGCTATTTTAAAGATTTTGCTCAAATTTTGGAAGATTTGGAAGGATTTAATATCTGATTTGTAAGAGTTTAGAATATTCAAAAAGACTTAGAAGGATTTCCGCAAGTTTTTTTAATTTTTAATTATAAATAAGATTTTTATGGAATTTCAAAGGAACTTCATAAAATTTTCGAGGATTTTCATAGGTTCAAGGGATTTCAAAAACAATTCCAGTGATTTTCAAAGGAGTTAAAGAAATTTTCATCAGCTTTTAGTAAAATAAAGGGGGTTTTAGAAGATATTGAAGATTTTTAAGTATTTTTAAAGATACCGATCAATTTTCAAGAGATTCAAAAAGTTTATTGAATTTTAAAATATTATACTTCAAAGGATTCGCAATTTATTTAACTTTAAAATTTTACAATATTAGAAAAATCATAAGAATTTCCTAAGATTCTTATGAAGATTCCAGGGGTTTTCAGTATGTTTTAAGTATATAAAGGAATCTTGAATGATTCAAAAGATTTTCTAATGAGCTCAGTTATTTTAGGTGTTCAAAAGTCTCTCAAAATATTTTAAAAAATTGCCCTGTGTTCCTTTGGTCAAAAAAATTATTGCCACAAACTTCATGTTTTTTAAAAGATAATAAAAATGTTTAAATGTAGACATCTGGAGAAAGCCCAATTTTATAATTTTTAGAATAACTGCTCTAATTATATCTTTTTTGAATTTTTTTATATTTTCTTTAATTTATTAAATCGATCAAGAATCCGCATAGCAGCGGCCAGCTTTTTGTAGGTCATCTTTATTTTCCTGTCTGTGTTTGCATTTTTATACACGCGAAAGAAAAACATGCTTTGTTTCCTGCTTTACATTTATTGGAATGTTAAATTATTCTGAAGGCGCCCAGGGGATTAAGTTTAGCAAATAGGGAAAATTTCGAGATGTGAGATCAACGGTTTTTCTTTTTCCACTCTAATTATTTTCTAGAATAAATTTAACGTGTCATTTAGACGTTGTAAAAATCAGTATAAATGAAGGGCATTTATCAAGTCACTCCTTACAACAAATTTCTTGATTTAGTTCGCTTCTTTGTTTCTGTGTCTAAAAAAATGAAGATTACTGCTGCTAGTCTTCTCCTCGCATTTGCTGGATTCCTGCAGGAATTGACATGCATGTCGCATCTTGAATCTTATCTTCAATTGAAATTTCAACAACCTTAATTAACATTGCACGAATTTTTAAAAACTTATTTGTTTGGTTTAAGATTTGTTATTTGAGTTGAAATTTCATTTTTTTAAATGCTATTTAAAATTTTTGGTAAAAATATGTTTATTTCTTTATTTAAAAATTTACTTTTTAACCGCAAGTATAAGTATTTCGCTTTTAGAATATAATTATTTTTTTTAGAAAATGTAACTACTTGATTAAAAATTCATGTGACTTGTTCAAAAGTCGTTTTTTCTTGGTAAAAAAATTAATATTCTTGGTTAAAAATTAATTTTTTTGTCGTAAATACATTTCTTCAGATTGAAATTAAACTATATTCTTCAAAATTCTTCGTTTCTTATATTTTAAAAAATTACCGCAATTACTTCGAATAAAAACTCAATTATTTCATTTCTTGTTTAAAATTTTAACTGTTTAGCTGAAATTTATGTATTTTATTTAAAAGCAGGGTTTTAAGTTAAAAATGTATTTTTTAGGCTGATAATTAAACTATTTTAATTCTTGTTTAAAATTATTCTCTCTTAATTTAAAGTGTAAAAATTTAGTTAAGAATTTAGCTACTTGGCTGAAAATTTTACTAATTTTTTAAAAAAAAAGTTTTTATTTACAGATGTTGGGTTCAAGTTTTTTTGAAAATTAAAACATAACTTTTTAACTAATTATTTGGGTATTTTCTTTTTAGATGAAAATTTATCGTATTGAGATTGAAATATATCTTTTTGATATTAAAATTTATTTTTCTTAGATTAAAATTTAACTACTTGATTGAAAATTCATGTAATTTCATTTAAATTTTTTCTTTGTAATGGCAAATTATTATTCTTGGTTACAAGATTATCTTTTTTGTTAATACATCATTTGTTTGGTTAAAAATTTTACTATTTTGTTAAAAATTCGTACTGTCGTGGTTGTCTAAAATTCAATTCACATTGTAAAAAATCATGTATTCTTTTCATTGCAAATTCAAATATTTGGTAAAAAATTGTTTTTTGTTAATTTAAAAATTAACTTTGGAGTAGAAAGCTAAGCATTTCATTTTTACTAGAAAATTTGTCTTTTTCATAATAATACCTTACTACTTCTTAAAAACTTCATTTAATTTGTTAAAAGTTCGATCTTGTAGAAAATCAATATTCTTGTTATTGTAGAACATTTATTTTCATAGAAGATAATTTAACTATTTTATTTTGTAGTTAAAAATTTCAACTATTGAAAACTGTTTCTTTTTGAATAAACTTTTAAGGGGGAAATTTAACTATTCCATTTTCTGTTAAAAATCATTCCTTCTTAGCTTAAAGTTAAACAATTTGGTTGTAAATCCAGTTATTTAAATAAAAATTAATTTTTTAACTGGGAATTTAAGTATTCCATTTTTTGAGAAAAAATTCATTTTTCAGTTTAACATATAAATACTTGTTTGGAAATTCATGCATTTTGTTGAAAATTTGTCACGTTTAGTAAAAAATTATTTTCTTTCTTTGAAAACTCATTATTTTGGTTAAGGATTCATATTTTTGTTAGAAAATTCAATTATTTGTTTCAAATTTATTTTGCTGGTCAAATCTTGTATATATCACTGAAAATTGAATTGTTTTAGTTTTGTTTGAAAATTAACACGTTGCTGAAAATTTATGTATTTTGTTGAAAATTGGTCTTTTTTAGTAGAAAATTTATCTACTTGGCATAAAATTAATCTGTTTTGTTAAAAAGTGAACAACTTTGAAAATACATCTAATGTGTTAAAAAATTTTGTTTTTTGTACAAAATTATTATTTGTTAAAAATTAATCTTTATTGTTAGAACTCCATTTTTCCGGTGAAAAATTTAACAGTTTTGTTAAAAATTCGTATTTTTGTGGTTTGTAGAAAATGTATTGCGTAATGATAAAATTTAGCAATTCCATTTTGGTTAAGAAATTAAACTGTTTGACTGAAATTCATGTATTTTGTTGAAAATTCGTTGTTTTTTTTTTGTGTAAAATAAAATTGTAAAAAAAATTTGTAAGAAAAATTTTAGTTATCTATTTTTTGTTGAAAATTAATCTTTTTTATTTTATAGTCAAGCAAAAAACAAAATTACACACATATCAAATTAGTGATTTATAAAATGCCTAATTTAGTACCATTTTCAAATTTGTGGAAATGTCGGAGCGGATCTGAGCCGACTGATCTGTACGGATCTAGGCTGACTGAAACTCGCCGGACACACGTTTGAACATTTTTAGTCATATCTCGGGAACCCGTGAAGTTTTTTAAAATGTTTTTCTGGATAAAGTTAAACACAAAAATAAAATGATTGTTTTTTCTTGATTTTAAATTTATGCTACAATTTTCTTAGGTTATATGAGGAGTTAAACTCGAACCACAAGATTCGCGAAATACTAGATTGATCAAAGTTATTAATTCTTTAAGTTTAATTGTTAAATTGGTAAATCTTTGAGCACAAGAGGTAGATAAATGTGAATTTTTGTCCTACAAAAATAGGTTCTAATACTGGTCTCGCTGTGGTTAAAATGATGAATAACCAGGAGGGTAAGATTGTTCTAACGCCGACCCAAGTTCTACCTCGTTGGGTGCATTACAAACAAACAACGAACTTTCCAGGGCATGAAGTTATTGTACAACGACCTATGATAGGTTATTACTCGGGTACATTGATCTATGAGGGATCTTATTTTCTTGAACCGAATACAGTTGAGGCAGCGGAAATGTGTGGGGAGCTTTACGTGCCCAGCAGTCTTGGTTTCCACGAATATGTTGTCACAAATCTTGAACAAATGAATGGGCTACTTCCCTTCGACCGTTTGCTTGTAACAATACCTGGAACTAAAAAAGTCTATGTACAAGTATTAGCACCAATTAATTCTCTTCCTGACGATGAAGCATTAGTTACACGTACGCTACATATACTCAATAGACATCGTCAGCAACAGCCCTCGAGCTCCACGGGCCGTAAATAGCAAGGTGGCACAAATAAACAAATTAATTCCTTAAGAATATGCATAAATTTCTAATTTTAAATAAAAGTCTTACCAATTTCTTTCATACGTGACCTTGATACTTCCTGAATATCCCAATTTCATCGTTTGTACTTCTAATGCTGTAATTTCGTATTTTTTTTTTAAATTTATACTGCAAATAATGTATATTCAATTGGAAAAATAAGCTCGTCAGTCTCCAATAATAGAGTTTTTTTTTCTAGATTTTGTAACAATTATGGCTGATTATATTTCGTACCGCATACCTCTGAAAAAATGTGTAAAACCATTAAAATTCACGGGGCGCAAACTATGGAATCTTTTTTGGTTGAGCCTTTCTTCCTCAAGTATTATTTAGATTTTATAAACTCAGGTAACTTTAATGTTCATTGAAATAATTAGTCTTTTGTGTATAAATTATCAAATTTTCTATTCATTTATCACAGGCTTCACAGAATTTCTCTTGTCCTCTCTTTTTCTATAAAAAGTGTAGAATTAGTCCAGGAGTCTTGGATGGGTACCAAAATATTCGCGATCCTAAATAAGTTTTAATAAAAGATTTCAAACTTTTCAATTCTAAGTAAAAACGAGCCTCGGAATTCTTGATAATATCCTAGGAGAAAGAGTTCTGCATTTACCATACGAAATTTAAGTAAGAAGCCAACTTCAGTCCACAAAGAATTGTTGAAAAATTGCGAATAATTTTTGTTTGGTTCAAAAAAATTTGTATAAATTTCCAAAGTGAAAAACAGCGTGCTGATATTACAGAAAGTCCTAGCTAATCCGGGAAAATATACCTGCGCCTCGATGTGCGCAGTCGAACATCAGTCAACAAAGCGAAATGAAGATGACTGCAACCTGCAACATTAGGCTTGTCTTTTAACGCAAAAACCGGTAGTGATGAAAATTTTTTAATTCCAAGAAATTAAAAAAAATATATATAATATTTTTTGGCAAATAATAATTTAAAATTACTGAGAATACAAGCCGATTAAAGTACAAAAACGTTTATCATTTTGTAAATTTTTGACAGTGAACAAACGACAAAAATAAATGTTATAATTTAATGTAAACTTTAAACAAAGAAAATGAATTTTCTACCAACAAGATTAATGTTGTGCTGAAAAAGACAAATTTTTAAGAAAGAACGTTAATTTTCAACAGAATTGTTGAATTTTAAGCTAAATATATGCACCAAAAAAAAAACTTTGTACAAAAATGTGGAGTAATTTAACTTAAAAATATGATTATTTATTAAGAAAGGTTATTTTCTGTCAAATTCTTTAATATCTTGAAAAATATTTTACTTTTTAAAATTTCCACTTTAAGAGTAAGAAAGAGACAACAATTAATGAAATATCTTCTTTCATGACTAACAAAATTCATTTTTTGTGCTCCAATTACAATTCTTTTTCACCTGTATATTTCAAATTATTTTTAAGAAAAACCAGGGTGGCGCTTCGACGGACGATTCAAAAATCCCTGTCATTTCCTGGTTTTTACCGGTCAAGTTTTGCAATTTTTCTGGACAAATAGAAGTAAAATATTTAATTTTTGTTGCTAAATCCAATCTCAAAAAATTTCAGTTTAATCAATATGAATTTAATAGTAATATTAATTAATCACTAATTTTAATTAATTAATAATCATAATTTTAATTAATTAATTTTCAATTTAACAACCTTTAAGACAACAGAGCAAAACATTTCCAAGTAATTAAATTTTGAAATAAATACTTGCATTTTTCACTAAAAAATATAAATTTTAAACAAAAATCTGAAGTTGAACTTTGAGTAAGGAAAATCAGTTAGCTTTGTTGGATTTTAAGCGGAAAAGATAAATTTAAAATTGAGATAATGGATTTTTGACTAAAATACTGGAATTCTCAACCAGAAAGATGAATTTTTGAATAAGAATATTAATTTTCTACTAAAAGTACAATTTAAAAAAAACCTAACTTAACTACGAAACATTTAAATCTTAAACTGAAAAAAATTTACTTTTAACCGAAAATGGAAAAGTTACATTTTTAGTGATTAAAATTAATAATAAATACTAATGAATATTATATATTTAACTTATAAATATTAAATATAATAAATAAAATGATTATTTTTCAACAAAAATGTAATAGTTGAATCTTGAGTCAATAAATGAATGTGCAACAAATGAAATAAATTTAATTATTGTTATGAAATATTTAGCGGGCATAATAGTTATATTTTTTAATTAAAAAAAAGTATTTTCAACAAAAAAGAAGACAAATTTCCAACAAAAAAGAAAACAAATTTTCAACAAAATATATAGTAAAATTTTAGGAAAGAAACCTTTTCCATAAAAAAACAATTTTTTAATGAATTAGCTCATTTTTTTACCTAAGAAATGAATTTTCTAGTTAAATTATAAATCTTTAAAAAATACATATATATATATATATATATTCAATAATTCTTAACAAAAAAGTTCAAATTTTTACCGAGTCATTTTATTTTAAAACTAAAAGATGATTTTTCAACTAAAATGATAAATATTTAACTGGAATTATTGAATTTTTAACTGGTAAAAAGTATTTCTGGACAAGGAGATTAACTTTCCAAGAACAAGATAATTTTTAATATTTCAGTAGAATAAATGTAATTTTTATTTAAAAAAATTACATTCATTGAAAAAAGCTAACTCAAAAAAATAGTAACATTTTTTAAAAAATGATGAAATTTTATCTAAAATTGTAAATTTTTAACTAGAATAGTTGCATTTCAAACTAGAAAGGTCAATTTTGAACTAAAGTGATAAATATTAAAATGAAATAATTTAACTTTCGAACGAAAAGACGAAATTTAAATTAAATATCAATTTTGGACAATTAAAAAGTTAAAATGATTTTTAACAAAAGAGTTTAACTTCAAAGTTATTTAACCTTAATTCTAACAGATAAATTTTTAACTAACCTTATAAATAATTAGCTGGAAGACTTAGATTTTCAACCAAGAAGAATCATTTTTAGACAAAAAGAATAACTTTCAAAGAAGATAATTTTCTAGAAAAAATCGACTTTTTAACAGAATATGTGTATTTTTTACAATATATTCAAATCTCCTATGAAAATGACTAATTTTCATTTTAATTCTTGCATTTTGAACTAGAAAAGATCAATTTCAACTAAAAATGAAACAGTTAAATTTTCAATTGAATAAATCAATTTTTGAACAAATTAATGAATTTTCCACTAAAATGATGAATCTTTAACTGGAATTGTTAAAATTTTTATGAAAAAAAAATAGTTTCTAACAACAAAGATCAATTTTTTATAAAAAAGACGATTTTTTCACAAAATACATTTATTTTCAAACAACTAGTTGATACCAAATTTCTTTTTTTGAAAAGATAAATGTTTAATTCGAAATCGAACAGAAATCTATTTGCTCATTAAAAAATGTTTTATGGTGAAAAAGCATGAAAAAGATTCACAATAAGAAAGCAGACTTTAAAACTACCTTACTTTTCGGATCGTCAGCGACAAAAATAACAATTGAAAAAAGAGGGAAAAAAACATTTTTAACTAAAAATAGAAAAGGATAATTTTCTCTCAAAAATTTAATTCTTCACAAAATAGGTATTTTAAGCAAAATTTAAAATTTTTTACTTGAATTTAAAAATTTTTTGATAAAAAAATATTTAATATAAATAACAATAAGTAATATATAAATAAATATTTCTTATCAAAAATTGATCTTTTCTAGTTGAATATTCATGTATTATATTAAAGTATTTCTTTTTTGGTCAAAAATTAATCTTCTTATTTGAAAATTCATGCTTTTTGGTTAAAAATACAAGTGTTCGTCGTTAAATCAATCTAGTTTGGTTAGGAATTCTACAATTTATTCAAAAATTAAACTATCTAGTTAAAAATCAACTTTTGTTTTGAAGCTTTTATTTTTGATTTAAATTTACCTAAATGGTTAAAAATTAAACTTGTTTCATTAGTATTCAACTTTTGCAAAAAAATTAATTTTTTGGGTGAAAAATAATATTTCGGATTAGAAATTCAAACGTTGCACAAGTTTATGGTTTTTTTAGAAAATCAATCTTCTTGCTTCTGTGTTCATCTTTTTGGTTGAAAATCAAACTATTTCGTTGAGAATTCGTATGTTTCATTTGAAAATTTAACTAAATTGTTGAAAGTTAAACCATTTTTTTAAATTGTTTAAATTACAACTTTAGCTTAAAATTAAAATTTTTTTGAGAATTCGTCCTTTTTCAAGGTAGAAATTCATTTTTTCAACTGAAATTGCACATTTCCTTTTTTGGTTAAATTTTTTATTTGTAACCCACCTTAAAACTACTAATGACACCAACAATTTTTCTGTGCTAGTGTAAAGAACCACTGGAAATACATAAAAATATTTTTATACCTCTTAGACTTAAATATATCCTCAAAAAATCTTCTTTAAGTTTGAAGAATTCGATACGAAATCATTCCAAACTTTTTACATTTCATTTAACTTAAAATGAAAATGGGGATACATTTAAAGAAAAGTTTAATGGTTGCTTTTCAGGATGAACTGCAAATTTATTTATTATTTAAATTAATAAATATTTTGATTACTTTCGTCACCTAAAAATTCATATAGTATGTAAGAATTAAATGTTCAACCATATAAGATTCGAATATTTTAAAAATATCCCAAAAAATTATAGGTCCTATATGATAGATCAGTATCTACCGAAATTTTAGAAACTTTTTTTAAGCCGTATGAAAATATTTTTAAATTCTTTGAAATCATAAACAAATTTTGGCAAAATCTTAAAATTTCTCTAATATTTTGAAATAAATAAATGAATTGAAAATTCTTTGTAATTTTTTCAAATCTATTAAACTTGTTTGAAGCTTTTCAAAATTCATGGAATCTTTCAAAATAATTTAAAATCTTAAAAATTTTCAGAGATCTCTTCACTTTATACAAAGCAATTAAATTGTTTCAAATCCTTTAAAATCGCTTCAATTTACTAAAATCTATTTAAAATGTCTAAAAATCTTTTAAAAGACACTAAAATATTTGAAGTTTATTGATAACTTTTGAAATCCTTTTGTGATTTTTTTAAGCTTCCAAAATTTTGTTGAACTTCTTGAAAATATCTTAAGATCTTGAAAATCCTTTAAAATCTTTTCAAATTGTTAAAATTGATTATAATTTTCTTAGGATTTTTCTAGATGCCATAGAATATTTCAAATCCTTTCAAATCTTTTAAAATACTTTAAAGAATTTTAAAGCTGTTTAAAATTACTTCAAGTTCTTCAGAATACCTTCATATCTTTCGAATAATTTAAAATCCTTGAAAATAATTAAAACCTATTGAAAATCCCTGTAATTATTTCCGAAATTCCAAGCCCTTAAAATGAAATTAAATCTGTAAAAATACCTTGAAATTTTTTGAAGTTTTTTCAAAGTTGTAAAATTCTAAGAAACTCTTTGATTCTTGTTGATAAATTTTTTGCAATCCATGGCAATATTTAAAGATCCCGTGAAATTATATGAAATCTGATGCCAATTCTTCAAATTCATCAAAATATTTAAAGTTTTGTAAAATTATTGAAAATTATAAGAAAGTTATTAAAATACCTCATTGAGGGCTGTTAAAATTCCTTAAAACTATAGAAAATATAAAAAATCTGATAACCTTCTGTCGGAATTTCAAACAAATTAT
Organism: Amphibolips quercusostensackenii; assembly: GCA_032357855.1. Lineage (NCBI taxonomy): Eukaryota > Metazoa > Arthropoda > Insecta > Hymenoptera > Cynipidae > Amphibolips > Amphibolips quercusostensackenii. Next base: position 10,494 of record JAUELO010022165.1, read on the forward strand.
TTGAATCGTTTAGAAATGTTAAAACATTTGTTTAAAAAAATGTAATATCTCTTTAATTTTTTTTAATTCTGGTGAAATTTGTAATGACTGTAAAATTATTCCATGAAAAATGTTAAAATGTTATAGATTACGCGTGGCAAATTGGAAGGGGGCGGGGTATTAAAAGACCTTAACGTATAAAAGTTGTTACTGAATAAAAAAAATTAGTAGTTCCTCACTATTAAATTAGAAAATATCTTGACTGATCGAATGATGAATTTTTTACTAATCTTTGGTCACTTACTTTTTCCTAATCAAACCTGTTATATTTCATTTGAAATTAGATACATTTTACTAAGTTTGATTCTGAAATACCTCAAAGTATCTTTTATATAAGAAAAAAAGATGTACAATTAAAATAACCTTCCTGAAACGCTCAATCTCATACTTACTTTCCGATGCTTATTCAAGCCCAATAATTTTTACAAAGTGTGCTGGATAATTAAAATTTCTTATAGAAACTAAAAAAAATATACA
>JAUELO010022174.1:0-11008 GCA_032357855.1 Amphibolips quercusostensackenii
CTAGATGCCTTACTTCTAAGAGCCAAAGTGTAGAAAGCAGAGGTTAAAAACTTTCGCTAACAGTTACTCGACAAGAAACAGCAGGAAAAATTTCACAGAAATGTAGAAGAGCAGTTCTTTTTGGAACAGCAAACTTTTGCTTTTCTTAGATCATCAGGACTGAATTCGAATACAAAGAGTTTTATTCTCGCATACCAGGACGGCTCCATTCACACCTTAGTATACCGTTACTGCACTTTACGTCAAGAAATTGACATTTTTTTATTAATAAGCTTGATTTTTTTTGCGAAATGATTTGGAAATATTTTGCAAACGAATCTTTGCTGTAATATTTTTGATAGTGACTTAATATGCACCATAGAGAGGTTGCGCAATAGGACATTGCATATCATGTGGCTCTGAAAAAGGACATCGTTAGGTAGTCATTCGTGCTTCCGTAAGTAGGGATCAAGCTCACTCCCTGGAGATTGTCATACTCTTAGCCATTCTTAAATCATGTTGCCCTGAAAAGGGCCGTTTTTAGGTACGCATTTGTGCTTTAGTAAGTAAGAATCGAGCTCGCTCCATGGAGATTGCCATACTCTGAGATATTTTTGACAGAGGTTTTATCTTCCTAGATATTTCTTTGCTATAACTGCGTATTAAAGGATCTAAATGGAGCAGAAGATGATAAAGAACATCAAGGTTCGTTAATTGTGTGTCAAACATTTTGCTTTTCTTGGTTCTAGCATTTCTAAAGATCTAATTATTTCTCTTTTGCGACTCTTCTCAATACCAACCAATTGGCAGCTCGAAAGATTACTTTATATCACTTTTGTGAATAACCAGCTTATGTACTGATGGTGGTATTTTATACCGAGGATAAAGATTAATGCAAAGCTCAACGGTTCTTCCGCACGTTATTACTTGTATTATATCGCGAAATCTCGTGATCAGATCTTGATCCAGTCCGGTTATTTGAGCAACCGATAAAGATTTTCCCAAAAAGAAACTAGCAACATTGCGGTATTTTTCGTTCCTTAACCCTGCTTCACCACATCAAATGCTAAGCCCAGTTTGTATCCGAATTCTATCTTAATACGTTCCTTTCTTGATTTTTGCATTTTCTTTCCTTCCTCCACAAATATTGCAGCAAGAAGGTGCTTTCTGTTCAGTGAGAATATAATACACCTATTCATCAATCATGGTGCACTTTAAATTAAAGCTGATATCAAAATAGCTGTATTCATTCTTTAGAAAAGAATCAGTTTCTTTAAGGAAATTAACTCTAATTGTCCTACAGAAATTGACAAATAAAAGTGTTTTGTTTATTCAAATAATATCGCCATCTGCTTTAAAGTGCAGAGGGACAAAGGAAATCAAAAAGCAAGATTGATCCGTGAAAAGTCTTTTGTCTATCTCAAAAAATGCCCCTTTCAGGGACACATGATATGCTAAGTCCGATTGAGCAACCTCCCCGTAGTGCATCTCAGGTTACTATAAAAAATGTAACAGCAAGTATTCTTTTGCAAGACATTTCGAATTATTCCGAAAAAAAATCAAGCTTATTCATAAAAAAATATTCAAAATTATGCATTTGTTCATAAAATATTGTTTATATAATTACTAGTTTCTGTCACTTTAGAAAATATGACAGCAAAGAGTCTTTTGCAAGATATCTTGCATTGATTCAGAAAAAAATTTTACCTATTTATAAAAAAACAGTCAAACTGTGCATTTGCTTATAAAAATTCTTTAAATAATTATCATTATATATTTGTCACTTTGAAAAATATTATAGCAAAGAGTCTTTACCAGATTTTTCTTACATCGGCGAGAGGAGGATTTTTCCCACGTACGAGTTTTACCTTTGCTGTCACCTATTCTAGGCCCTGACCCCGCGTAACGCGCCACTGGACTTGCTTTCGCGGCATATTCAACTAATTTTTTTTTAGTGCGACAAATAAAATAAATTTAAATGACCGTGAGATTTTACGCAACAAACGCCTGTTTGAAATTTTTCGAAATTCTATCGCTAAAAAAATGAGAAACGAAACGTCAAACAATGTTTATTTACCTTGCCCGGCTTGTCGATCAACATGTGCAACATTCAATGTGAAATCGATAATATTGCTAGCGATTAGTTTCTCAAAAGCCCTCGACACAACCTAGTCACGCTGATTGGCACGGCATACCTATATAGTGTCAATAAAACTAACGAACCGAATGAAGAAATCGTTTTTCCGTGAGGTGCAATGTGGGGATAGGCATTTTCGCTCGAATATGCTCTTTTGTTCCCCGACCTTTCATTTGGTTTAATGATTTCATTTTTTGCGTGGAAATGTGTTTGGCGTGTCTAATGCGGAAAAAGATGCTTAGAACCCTAAGTTTAATGCTTATACTAGAGCTACTATGCAAGTACGTGAACAATTTGGCACAATTGACTCAAAATAACCCTGTAAACAAGCCTAGCGTGGAAACTGTCAGGTCTACCAACTTTTTTTTGTATGCAGATGTGTATAAGGTATTTGATGCAATAAAATACACTAAAAACCCTCATTTAAATGCTAATAATCCTAGCGTTGCTTACCAAATCACGTAAAATTCACCCTTCTTGACTCAAAATAAGCCCTATGAACACGCTTAGCAAGGAAACTATTTGGTTGCTGACTTCATTTTCTGTATGGAAATGTATTTCAAGTGTTTCATGCAAGAGAAATAGTAAAACTCTGATCTAAACGCTCATCATAGTGCTACTATGCAGAAAAAAGTGAAACATAGGCCTTTTGACCCAAAAATGATCAATCTTGACTTTAACTTGTTTTAAAACTAACAAAGACGAAAATTTCCTAGCAAAGCGACAAAAATTTTTTGTAATATTCTAGGGTAAGAATTAATAGTATATTGTATTACGATTGCGGAAGGTAGGCAGTTTCACATGAGTGTGAAGTTTGCTTTTCGAGACAAAGGAAAATCGAAGGAAAGTTGTAGGCGAGTCGTAGGTGACCCAGCGGATACGTTCTGTAAATGTTACATAACAAAAAAAGAACATTTACACATAAAATTGTTACAGTCGCGTAAAAGAGCAATTACGGAACATAAATAGCAATAATGGTTAAAATTTAAAACAATTTTTATAAAAAAATTCACTTATTTGGCATTTATACGTATAGAAAATTTGTCTTTTCTGTTAAATCGTTTTCCTTGTCTATGAAATAAAAATTTGTATACAATAGACAGCACGCTTGTCCTGTCCGTGTGAGGAATGTTAGCAGCACGCTGGGCTGGGAACGATATGCCTGCCTTAAAGCAGTGTTTAGTCGCTATTATTTAAATGGATCTAAATCGCGCACGCTTAGTGGCTACGTTGTCATGGTTACCGCAATGTGTTTGGCGGCCTTTACCTTGCGTTTTTGGCAATTGCGATGAGACTGCGAGTGCAGTGAAAAATCCTTGCACAGTAAATCCCAGATATATCATTTATCTAAAGTTGGATAAAAACGCTGCAAACAATGGAGAACTGCAATTACCCGACGTGAAATAACCTTTATCACGAGGCAGATAAAAATTATCGGTCGTCAGATAATTAGTAGTTGTTAATCGTTTTCAGCGTTTTTATCTAATTTCAGATAAATAATATCCTTGGGATTTACTGTGTTCTTGTTATATATAAAAGCCTATAATTAATAGCACTTCGCGCTTCTGTATGGCTGACACGTATCCGGCATGTTGGGTGCTAAATGTTCATGCGGGCGTAATAGCCATCAATAGTGGACACATTCAGCTACTCAGGAGCCGTTACTGCGGTCCTGTTAATCGGACCACGTGCCGGCACATACACCAGCCACAGTCGGACATTTTTTTTCTGGAGAGTCCCATAAAACAGCACGTCTCACTGTTATATGCAATTTTTTAATACAAAGTCACTTATTCAGCATTTATGTGCACAGAAAATTTGTCTTCTCTGTGGAATCATTTCTTTTTATCTAAAGAATAGAACTTTTACACAACTGACTGTCATTTGACAAAATTTATTATTGTTAAATACAATTTTTTCAAAGAAATTAACTTATCATAGTATAACTGCTATTAGTTATATTGCTATAAATAATTATTCCAAGCGAACATTCAAGCCTCTCTACTAAGCGTCAAGGTTGCAGCTATGAAAGAGGTTTATTTCTTTAAAACTTTTTTCTATACATTTTTATTGTACTTTTTTAGTTATTACCTTATTCTGATCTGCTTATGACTATATAAAATGTAAAGATTTACTGAATATAATATTGTACGAGCACATGAAAATGAATAATTACACAGAAAAGAAAAATTTTATATGCATAAATATGCTAAATAAGTGAATGAATTTATAGAAATTGCTTCTAAAAATGACACATGCTGTTACATGGAAGTCAGTTGTGCACAAGTTTTATTCGTTAGATGAATAGAAATGATTCCACGGAAAGATAAATTTTCTATGCGTATAAATGCTAAATAATTGAATTTGTTTATAAAAAATTGTTTATGACAATGACAAATGTTGTTTCATGAAACTCTAAAGTGTATTATTCTTATTCATTACATAAAAATGAATAATTCCACACAGAACATTTTCCGATGCATAGCTGTGTCGAATAAATGAATTGGATTATAAAAATTGTTTATTAAAATAAGAAATACCGTTGAATGAATACCTTCTGTATCAAATTTTCATTCTTTAGACAAAAAAAATGATTCCGCAGAAGAGACAAGTTTTCTATGCATTTAAATGCCAAATAAGTGAATTTGTTTGTAAAAATTGTTTATAACAGTGACAAATCTTGTTTTGTGGAACTCTCATGTGTACCATTCTTGTTCTTTACATAAAAATAAATGATTCCACAGAAAAGAAAAATGTTCGATGCGTAGATACACCAAATAAATGAATTTGTTTATAAAAATTGTTTATAAAAATGACAAATGTTGTTAATGGCAGTCTATTGTATACAAATTTTTATGTTATAGAGCAGGAAAAATGATTCCACGCACGGAGAAAATCCTTAACTGATGGTTGCTGTATGATATACGACAGTAACCATTCATTTCGTCCACACTAACCTCCACTCAGTCGTGAGTAGTGCCATTTACACTACTCTGTACTTTCGCTACACGACTAAGTCGTTTGGTCTGCACGAATGAGTCATCTTGAATGAAATAAAATTTCTTTTCAGTTAAATAAAATTTTTTGAATTACCCACGGATGAACTTGTTCGATATTCAAGATGAAAAGATCTATTGTGTGAACGCATGTGTAACCGAGATAACCGCTATCTTTTTTTTTACATCAAAGAAAAACTATGTTTAAAATAAAGACAGTTTTTCTCAAGCAGCATAGTAAAGTTAAAAATATATTTCAATTTAATACGCTCAGCATTTTCTTCACTTTTCGCAAACTTTCGCTATGCCCAACGGATCTATTCAGTGGCGCAGACGACTCATTCCTGCAGCCCAAACGACTCAGTCTTGTGCAGAAAAGACAAATTTATGCGTATAAATGCCAAATAAAATAAATAAATTAAATATTAACTATTATTGCTTTTTGGTGTTTGTTCACAATTAAAAATTGATTCTTTACATTTCTATAACAAAATCTATATAAGTATTACATTTGAATTCCGAAAATGTAGCGGTTAACAGTTATATGCATTAATTTGTTTATAGCAATCAACAAAATGCAGGATATATATCTGAAAGTTACATTTTCATTTAACAAAAGTTAATTGACTAATTCAATATCTTTTTGCAGAAATATCAATGAATGGGGCTAAGTAAATGTCGCAAATATAACCAGTTGCAACTTTTAAGTTAAATAACAAATTATTAAATAACTAATTAAAAAAACTTGCACCTCTACGTTAAAGTACGATCCTTCATGAGTATTTTACAAAAAAAACTCTGATCCGTTAAGATTTGAGGAGTCAGATAATTTTTGTCCCAAAAAAGTGCTTTATTCCCACTGTGCGCCATATTGGATCCGACATTTTGAATTTGGAAAATCTGAAGGGATTATCGTGATCAGCGACCTCGAAAACTCCTGAATACCAAGTTTTAAAAAGATTGAATGACTTTTTTCAAAATTCGAACGACATATTGGATCCACTATTTTGAATTTTTTAAATCTAGAGTAAGTATCAGTAGTAGAGTTACAGGGCTTCTGGATCACCCACCGACACATGAAGCTACCGCCGCCACTACCGACCAAGAACTGGTTCTGTTCCATGCTGAGTTACCCACATAAGGTAATTGCTAAGGGTCGGTATTTACCATCACTCGGTAAAACAGTTTATTATCATCAGTCGGTATTCACCCTCGGTCAGTAAAACAGTTTATTACCATCAGTCGGTAAAACAGGGAGGTTAGTCACTTTTATATTATCATTTTACCATTGGGCGGTGAGGTAGGATTCAACTTTACCATCAGTCGATAAAACTGGGAGGTTTTGAACGTTTAAATAATCGTTCTATCATCAGACTTAAGTGTCGGGACTTATATAGCTGTATACAAATTTAAAAAAAAAATCAATAATTCCTTTTACAAAAATCATTTGAAGTTTTAGTTTTCAGTTATTAGGTATATAAGCTGGACCAATCAGAAGCGCAATACGTGTACCTGATCAGAAGTCCAACCTAGTGCTCTTTGCATTAAGCTGTCCGCATAGAAATTTAAGACATAAATGACCACACTTAAATGTATTATAATCTTGATATCTATCATGATTATATTTTATGAAGCTACCAGCACCTACATAATTGACGAGTTCCGAGGGTGGTTTAAGGTTACTAAAACTGTCAAAGTATAATGTTTCATAACCATTCTTTTTTAATGCTACCCAATATGAACCAGGACCATTTTTATCATTGAGGTTGATAATAGCAGATTCCTTTTTACGAGGTCCTCTAGTAGGTAATTTATTTTTCATAAAGACACCTCGAAAATATGGAATCTTTAAAGTCTTCGCATAATTGTGTAGATCAAAATATGTTAAAGCACGGTGTGCTAGCTTCACTGCAAGTTTTTTTTCTTGAATATACGTTTCGTAGACGCACGTTTCTTGGCTTCAGGATCGCGACCTTAAAGACATAGTTTTATATAAAGACCCAGTCCTTGTCGTTAGGGTTTCAAGTGTAGCCCTTTTCCAAGACCCATTTCCTCCATCTTCTTATTATGACGTTCATTCTCTTGAAGTTGATGCTTAGCTGCATTGGTAATTTACAGCGTTTGCGAAACTTCTGCCTCTAACTCTTTAATAGCTTTTCTAGCAGCCCTCACAGCAGTTTCAATGACAGCTTGAGCATCATTACCAAGAGACATGGAATTTTCAGTAGCATCCGCAATCTTTCTAAAAGCTACTTGTTTCTTAAAAACCTTTTTACTCTTCCGCTCATTCTTCCTTAACCTTGTACCGAGTTTTTATTTTCCTTTCATGATGTTGGTTTTAACTAGTGCAGCTGCTTTTTCACCAATATCAGAGTTTGTAGAAAAAACACGTTGCCACGCTTTATCAGCTAGTATTCCATTTGCAACGTTTCTTGCTTTGATATTCTCTCGATTTCTCGAATAAGCAATATCGTACTCCTTACAAGCAGCGTCCAGTGGGTTTATACCTGAATCACCTCGCTTTAAACGTTTAGCCAACTTTGTATCAGGCCCACAGTACTGGTAACCGGGCAAATGTTATTCGAAAGGTAACTTGTTAATAATAGTATTAACTAAACCTCGAACTCCACGTTTCCTACTGTGTCCAAGGATTTCTCACTCTATGAAGGTCGGTTTGCGACTGTCTGGAAGTCTGTATATAAGCGCTGTGTTTATAGCTTTTTCTAATGTACCCAAGGAAAGTGAATACTGTATATTTAACAAGCAACTTCATATCAGTAGAGACTTAACCGGATATTAAGGCAGTCCAACTGTTGTAAGCTGTATGAAGGTTATCTTTTAAGTGATCAAAAAACTATATAAGCACTGTACTTATAACTTTCTCAGCAGTCTACGTGAAAATGAGATTCTGGATACAGTCGGTCAAAAATGAAATTCAAGACACTACTTGTCAAACTTCCAGTCGCAAATATAGACTCCCGCGTTGAGTATGGGCAGAAAAGGATCAAGCGTCATGGTAATCTACTATCAGAGATTATTCGTGCAGTTGTTTTTTGGACCAATGAATTGTGGTAAAACGAACGCACTGCTTTCTTCAATTCTACATGCAAATAGTCTCAGATTTGATCACCATTACCTATACTCAAAATCTTCGCAACAACCTAAGTATCAATTTTTGTAGAAAGTAATCAATGATGTAAATGGCATTGAGTACTTTCCATACAGTGAGCATGAACAAGTGAATTCACCAAGTAAAGCTAAGCCGAACTCTATCCTTATCTTTGATGACATTGCTTGTGAGAAGCAGGACAATGTTAGGGCCTTCTTCTGCATGGGTAGACACGCCAGTGTTGACTTTTTTTACTTATGCCAGACGTATGCTCGAATTCCTAAACATATAGTCTGGGATAATGCTAATTTATTGCTTCTTTTTCGTCAAGATCAGAAAAATCTGAAACATGTGTATGACGAACATGTAAATACTGCCATGACATACACTTAGTTCCGAGATTTATGTTCAGCATGTTGGAATACAGATAATATGGATTTTTAGTTATCGGTAAAGATATTTGTTTAAATGAGGGTGGATATAGAAAAAGATATACCTGTTTCATTGTTCTATAAATAAGTTTGCTTGATTGTAAATAAGGTTAGTTTTTTGTAAGACAATAAGGTATAAACATGTTCTATAAAGAGCAAAATGTACTTCGTCAAATAGCAAAAGCTACTGATGCTATTCGACGGGAACACCGCATGTTGAAGTTAGGCAGAGAAGCTACAAAGAATCTTCTTAGTGAAACTTTCAAACCTATTGTTACACTATTACAAAAATTATTCAAAACGTCTGATATACCTGAAAGGAAAAGGAAATATATATAATAAGATTAAGAAAAAAGACGATGAAGACAAAACATAAAATGATAATGTTTCATTCATAACTGCTGCTGATGATCACGTACATGATGCAATTATGGTTCAAGAAAATAATGATAAATCTACTAAAAATTATGTCAAGTTGACAGATAAATTTATTAGACTATTTAATAAAAATAGAAAACAGTATTTGGATATGGTTAATGGCGTAATAAAAACCAATGATGGAACATTTATAATTAGTGAAACACCAATCAGCTTTGATGGGCAATATATCGAAATTGGTAACAAACTTTATCGGAAAAGTACTGGTTTGTTTGAACTGTTGTTTAAACAAAAACCTTATAAAACTTATATAAGCCAGAATGATCAATGCAACTATAGAGACATTCTTATTGCTACAAATGCACATAAGAAGATTCATAGTCTTTCAAAACACATTCACTTGAATAATACTCTAAAGTATGAGGATAATATAGCAAGACCTTTTCCACATAAGCGATCATCAACAAGTGAAGGTGCATTAAGGAAAAAGAAACAATTAATAAATTCAATACCTCACCTTATGATATCAAGAAAAGATTTAAGGCCAGACTACATTTATTGGGACAATCTTAACGTGCTGGTTGACCGCCTTCGACTACTCACAGCATCTCAAGCAGCAGGAAATCCAAGTCATAATAATGAAATTATTTCTATCATTGAGGAATTGCGAAAAGCTCAAATCATATATTAAAAGAGTGAAGCTAAGTAAAACCTCAGTCTTGAATGAGCATCGACGTGTTCGGACATCCTCTGAATCGAGCTCCGTCCAAAAATCGTGGACCTCCTGGTATTGGTTTTGAATTTATCTCTAACGGTAATTATGATATCGACAAGAAAAGAATCTGTAACGTTGAAGACGCTAAAGAACAGATTGATGCTGTTGATTTGAGACTTGTACAGCATATTGTTCAAAACGAGAAATTAAAGAATATAAAAATTAATATCTAACAAGAGTTATCGCTACACAACGCTGAACTCATTGCTTAACTATACGCTTGAGTGAATGCATTGGAAAATGAACTTGAAAAAAAATAGTAGTCACAGAACTGCATGAACCTGACAAAAAAATCATCTACGTTGTTCTGTGATAAAGCGTGTAATAGGGGAAACATGGCAGGATGAACTGGTTGAAATTTTACTATATTCTCAAGAGAAAAAGAGTTTCAAACACCAGCTCACTGTTGTTAATATATTTACAAAGTATGCCTGGGCAACCCCTGTAAAAAGCAAGAGTGGACATAATGTTACTGAAGCCATGGGATCCATACTGGTACAGGGACGAGTACCAAAAAACTTGCACGCTGAGCAAGGTGAAGAGTTTTTCAACTCGCGATTTAAAGCTTTAATGCAAAAGTTTAGCATTAGAGTGTACTCAACTTAGAGTAATTCAAAAGCGTCCATCATTGAACGTTTTAATCATACACTCAAGAATAAGATTTAGTCACAATTCAGCTTGCAAGGTAACTACAAATAGTTAGATCTCTTGCCTACTCTCATATTCAAGTATGATAATACGAAACATCAAACAATATTTATTTGTATTTGTATTTATTGACGAAAAGTTCCTAGGGCTAGGTATCCCTATAAGGAACATATGGTACATGTTACTTAATAAAATGTGACAACGATCGGATTGACGATTAAAATTAAAATAGTCGTTTATAAAAAAGTTATCAAATATAATTAAATAGAGTTAGATTAGATCTATTATTTTCTGTAGAATGTGAATGTATCTACGCACGCTTACATATAGTAAGTAAGTACATTAATACGCAAACTAATAAATCTTTATATATTAAGGACTAAAATGTCACCAATTAGTAATTTCGAGGGTGGGATTTGAAGTGTTATATAAGTAACGAACAAAAAGTTTTCTGAAGTGAAAATGTGAAGGTGCATTTCTTATTGTTATAGGTAGTTTGTTCCAAAGACGATCACCGCGAATAATAAATGACCTTTGCATTTTGCAAGTACGGTG
>JAUELO010022182.1:0-11007 GCA_032357855.1 Amphibolips quercusostensackenii
GTATAAAGAGGAAAAGGGTGACCAGAGTTATGGAAAGAAGGAGAAGTGGTTCCCATAGTAAAGAAAGGCAAAGGGGAGGAGGTTAAAGATTATAAAGGAGTGACGCTGATGCCAACAAAGACAATGACAAAGATAATGAGGTTCAGAAAAGGAGAGAAAAAAAAGGATGGATGGGAGATAGAAGGGAGTAAAGTAAAAAAAAGTAAAGGAGTTTAAGTATGTGGGATATACCTTGAAATCAAATGGAGATCATAGAGCTTATATGAGAGAAAGGATAAAAAAAAGGGGCAAAGGTAATGAAACAGATACGAGGAATAGGATAAAAAAGGTTTAAAAAAGATTGGAGAAGAAGAATGTGGTTGTTTGACACGCTGGTATGGCCGTTTTTAAATTATGGAGCAGAAATTTCGGAATGGAAGGAAAGAAAGGAGATCAAGAGCTTACAAGAAAGGTATGTAAGGTAGACGCTAAGGGTAGACTGAAGGACATCTGGATATATGGTGAGAGAGGAAGCGCAAAGAGATGAATAAAGTACAAGAGCTGGAAAGAGGGCATGGCAATTTAAGATAAAGTTAAAGAAAGAAAAGAGAGGAGAATAAGCGAAAAAGTGTTTGAAGGAGGTAGAAGAAAGTAGAGGGAAAGCGATAAAACTAAAAAGATGGGAAGAAGAAAGAAGGGAGTTTCTTAGTGCTAGAGATCTAAGAGAGGGAAATGCAGTATCTTATAAAGAATTAGGGAAATGGGACAGGGTAAGACAATTAATGAAAAGATGGAAAATGATTGAAGAATCAAAATTTAATAAGTGGTATAAGATAATAAAAAAGCAACGAATACCAAAATATTAGGAAAAGGGATGGGGAGGGAGAAGATGGACAAGAATAGCAAGATTTAGATTAGGAAACAAGGTAAGGGAGGGAATGCTTTGGTGGAAAAAAAAGAACAGATAGTGTAGAATATGTGAGTGGAAGGAGGAAACATGGGAGCATGTATGAGAAGGATGTAGAAGAGGAATGGAAGATCAAGAAAGTTGGCAAGAGAATGCGGTAAAGATTCTTGAAGAGGATGGAATGGGTGAGGAGTGGATGAAGGAGTTGGAGGGGGCTAGAGGGGCGAATGAAAGTGAATGAAAGAATGGATGTGAAAAAAATGATAAAATGAGAATGAGATAGAAGAGCAGTGAAAGGAAAAAGAAAACGGAAGTCATATAGACTAGAAGCGTGAAGATCTGTAAGTAATTAGTATATATTAGTATAAGTGGATTAAGTTAGAATTTTTGAATAAAAAAAATCAATATTCAATCAAATTAGCAAAAAAAAAGGTCGAGCTTAGGAAAAAGATGCAAAAATGGAAAGCAGTTAGGGAAAATTTCAAAAAAAGGATGCCGACTTCAGATAAAAGATTAGAAAAGCAGGGAGAGCCCAATAAGAAGATAACACAGTTAGAAGGTAGGATAAAAAAATAGAAAGCTCTCACCGTGAGTTTAGAGATGGGGAGAGTGGGAATAAGTAGAAAGGCTGAGAAAATTCAAACAAAAAAAAAAGGAGAGAGAGAGAAAAAAAACATAGTGATAGCGGGTCTCAGATTGCAGGGGAAGGAGTTGAAGGAAGGAGTAAAAGGAGTAAAAGGAGTTCTAAAAAGGATTAATCCTAAAGTAGAGATAGAGGAAGTGCAAAGTGTAGGAAGGGAATAGCGAAGAGGGGAAAGAATGGTACTAGTGAAACTAAAGAAATGGGAACATAAGAAGGAAGTGATGTTAAAGTAGAGGGTGTTATATAAAAGCTCGGAGAGAATAGAGGATAATTTGACATGGGTAGAAAAAAATGCAGTAAACGGTAAGGCAAATAGCAGAGGAGGAAAGAAGGAAAGGAAATAGAACGTGGATTCAATACAGCAAAATACAGATAGAAGGTGTGTGGTGGGATTGGGATAAAGAGAGGGAAGAGATAGTAAGGAATGAAGTGCCAGGAAATAAGGAGAGAAGGGAACGGGAGAAAGGAAAACAAGAAATAGTAAGAAACAAAGAGAGACAAGAAAAGTAGGAAAAAATGGAGGATATGTTAGTAGAATATAGCAGGATTGAAGAAAAAGGATAAGGAGTTTATGAGCCATTTGGCACAATGGGATATAGCAGTAATGATGGGGCATGGTTAGATAAAAAGGAATAGGAAAGAGATAAAGGAGCAAAAGGAAGGATTATTAGTAAAAGAGGTAAATATGGGAGGAGAGAAGTGGAAAATAGGGGGGGTTCATGTAAACGGTAATATGCAAAAGAAATCAGAGGAGATAAACGAACTAATGGAAGAAAATTAAGAAGGGATTAGGCTCATAATAGAGGGGAGATTTTAATACGAGAACAGGAGATAGAGGAGGATAGGGATGGGAGGAGAGCGAAGAAGAAAATTAAGACAAGACACAAAATAGGGAGGGAATAAAATTGTTAAAAAGCTTGAAAAGCTGGAATCGTTTATCTTAAACGGAAATATAGAGGAATATGAGAAAGGGAAATATACATGCTCAGGAGAAAAAAGGAAAACGGTAATTGATTATGTAATAGTGGACGATGAGGTGAAAGAGAAGGTCAAGAAACTAGAGGTTGGAGATTATATAAGTTCGGATCACTTACCTATAATAGTGACATTAAAGAAAGAAAAAATTAATAACAATATAGATAAAAAGGAAGCAAAAGTCAGAAAAAGCAGAAAGAAGGGATGAGTCAATGCAAGGAAAAGAACAGTTTAGAGGTAAGTCAGAAATATAAAAATCGGAGAGGAAAATGTAGACGAGGAGATAGAAATATTAATAGGAGAAATAAAAAGAGGATTAAAACTCACAAGCAAAAAAGGAGTTAGTGAAGAAGGTAATAGAAGTAGTTGGGATGAGGAATGCAAAGAAGAAAGAAGGAGGTCAGAAAGGAATTATGAAAATGGAGAAAAGGGGAAAATAATAAAGAAGAATATAGGAGAAGAAAGAAGAAGTATACTGAGTTATGCGATCAAAAGAAAGAGGAACAGAACAAAAGCTTTAAGGAAGAGGCGGAAAAGGCAAGGACGGAAGGAGAGGTTTGAAATGTAGTAAATAGGGAGAGAAGAAGAAGGAAAAGAGTAAACCATGATATTGAGATGGTAGAATGGGAAAAATATTTTATGGATTTGCTGAGAGGGGTAGAGAGAAACGATAGGAAAGAAAAGAAAAATATGGCAGAGGAAGAGATAAGTAAGATGACATATCAAGAGAAGAAATAGCTAAGGTGTTAAAAATAATGAAAGATAGGAAAGCACCTGGCATAAACAAGATTCAAAATGAAGTCTAGAAATATGGGTGGACAGAAGTGAAGGAATGGGCATGGATAATGTGCAATGAAATGTGTCTAGGAGAGGATTGGCCAGAGTTATGGAAGGAAGACGTAGTGGTACCCATAGCAAAAAAAGACAAACGGGATGAGGTAAAAGATTATAGAGGTTTGACACTAATACCAACATTGTAGAAAGTACATGTGTTTGTTTAATCGGAGAGGTTCAAGAAAGAATTCGAGAAAAAAGATAAAGACACCGAATAAAGTTAGAAGAAGTAAAAGAGACCATAGAGACCATAGAGACCATAAAAACCATAGAGCACATATAAGAGAAAGGATAAAAAAAGCAGCATGGGTAATGAGACAGATATGGGGAATAGATAGAAGGTTAGCAAAAATTGAAGAAGGAGAATGTAGCTATTTAATACGCTGATATGTCTGGTATTAGGTTGTGAAGCAGAGGTATGATGATAAAAGAAAGGAAAGAGATTGAGAGTGTACAAAAAAGGTATGCAAGGTAGACGTTAGGGGACTGGAGGACGCCGGGATATGTGGTGAGAGAAGAAGCGCGAAGGGATAAATTAGGTATTACAGCGGGAGAGAGGGCATAGAAATTTGAAACGAAGGAGGGAGAAGAGGAATTATCGAGGAAGTGTTTGATAGAGGTGCCAAAGAGAAGAGGAAGGGAGATAGAATTAACGGGATGGGAAGAAGAAAGGAGGGAGTACTTTAATGGTAGTGATATAGAAGACGCGACTGGAATAAACTATGAAGAATTAGAAAAAAGGGATAGAGAAAGACAATTAATAGAAAGGTGGGACATGATTGAGGAATAAAAATATAATCAATGGTATAAGATGATAGAAAAAAAAAGAGTACCAAAGTATTTATAAAAAGAATAGAGAGAGGGAAGATGGACAAGAAAAGCAAGATTTAGATTGGAAAACGAGGAGAAGAAAGGAAAGGTGAGATTAGAATGTATCAGGAAAAGAAGAAAAGCAGAAAGTGCAGAATCTGTAAATGGAAAGAGGAAACTTGAAAGATTGTATGGGAAGGATATAGGAGTGGAATAGAAGGTAAAGAAAGCTGGCAAGAGAATGTGTTAAAGATTTTTAAGGAGCTTCGATTGGAGGAAAAGTGGATAAAGGAGTTGGAGAGGGTTAGAGCAGCTTGTGTCGTTTGTCCAAAAATAAAATTTTTTAATTTTAAATGTCTTTTTTTTGATTAAAACAAAAAATTTCTATCCTATAAAAACATAATTTATTATAAATTTATAGCTACTTTTTGCATTCAGAACTTTTGTCTTGTTAACAAATTTTTGTTTTTTCATTCTTTTTCATCTCTTGTGTCGTTTTTCTAAAAATTTAATTTTTTTATTTTGAATCTTATTTTTCACGATTAAAACTAAAACTACGCGTTCCATAAAAAATGATGCATAACAAATTTGTAGCTCTTTTTTATTTGAAAAATTTTTGTCCATCTATTTTTTTCGTAGCTTGTGTTGTTTGTCAAAAAATTCAATTTGCAATTTTTAATTTTTTTACGAATAAAGCTAAAACTACGCACCCTATAAAAATAATTAATAATAAATTTGTAGATCTTTCTTGAATTAACAATTTTTGTTTTATTATTTTTTTGTGGCGCGTGTCGTTTGTCCAAAAATTAAATTTTTTTATTTTTGATGTCCTTTTTCACAAATAAAACAAAAACAAAACAAACAAAAATTCAGTGATTAATAACAAATCAGTAGATCTTTTTTAAATGCACAATTTTTTAGAATATTTTTTTTCATATCTTGCATAGTTAAACCGCAAAATTCAATTGTTTATTAACCAAAAAAATTTACTTTGTGCCAAAAAGGGGAATTATCAACAAAGTACATAAATTTTCAAAAAATAGTTAAATTTTCTAGACAAAAATACCCATTTTTTGCAAAACAGTCTAATTTTTATCAAAATAGTTAAATTTTCATTCAAAAACCTAATTTTTAAGAGAAAAAACGAACTTTTAACTGAAATTATACATTTTTAACCAAAAAATTAACTTTTAACCAAGGAGTAAAATATTTTAGCTGAAAAAATAAATTTTCAGCGAAAAATGTAAAGTTTATGTTTAAAAAAAAAGTTTAATTAAAAATAAAGAACAGTTTGATTTAACCGATGGAAACTAATTTTCAAGCAAAATAATTGAATTTTCAGGTAAAAAAATTAATTTTTAACAAAAAAAAATTCACCTGAAATTATGAATTCTGAACGAAAAAAATTAACTTTCAACCAAGGAGTAGAATTTAAAAACTAAAAAAATAAATTGTCAGCGATAAATGTAATAATTGATATTTCAACAAATAAAAGATTTTTTTTTAAATAAAAAAAAACAGCTGCATTTAACCTAGAAAAAAAAATTTTAACAATATAATAAAATTCTCAACTAAAACAGATAACTTTTCAACCAAGCAATTGCATTTTTAACCAAAAAATTGATCTTCTATTTAAAAAGGCGAATTTTTAACAAATTACATAAATTTTCACCAAATTAATTCAATTTTGTTGAATTTGTAAACCAAAAATATGAATTTTTCACACAACAGTTAAATTTTTAAAATAAAGTTGATTTTTTACTAAAACATTTCAATTTTTAAGAGGACAGTTGGATTTTAAACCAAAAAAGATTAAATTTCTACAAAATGAATTTTTAAAACAAAAGGATTAATCTTCAGCAAAATAGTTGAATTTTCAAACAAAAATTTGTATCGTGTGGAAGAACAAAAATTGTTGATGAGATTGTTGAACTTACATATTAAAAAGACGATTTTTTAACAAAAATTTTTTATTTTCAACAAAATGATTTCACCCATCAATAGTTGGCTACAATAATAAAATATAATAATAGGGAAAAGATTTTAAAGCCTGCCATAAATAAATAAAAATTTTAATTAATTTTAAAATGAAAAATAATATTTTTAATTAAACGGCCTTCTTTAAATTATAATGGAATGTCCTTTTATGATGAAGCGATAAACGGATTCATTTATAGATGGTCTCATCAGTTGAAGTGATTTATAATAGGCTACTAATAGGAAAATGTTATAAAAAAGTAGTTAGGCAGCACAGATAATTCTAAACATTTTTATACTATGGACTAATTAATTTTTTGTTTTTAACCTGACAATAAAAAATTCCAATCAATGTTTAATCACAGAATTGCAAAAAATATAGATTCTGAAAAAAATGTATATGATTTTTTTTTAATAAAAAATATTTAATAAAACAAATTAAAATTTTTGAACTCGTTCACGTCTTTACATTTTTTATTGTTAACATTAAAAGTATAAGCGATATGAAAAATCATTGAATAACCAATGTTTGAATATTAAGTTTTGAAAAATATAGAAAGAATAATCACTCATTAATAATTTCTATTTAAAACAATTTAAAATTAAATAATTCAAAATTGGGAAATTTCAAATCAAAAGCTCTTGAAAATGAAAAATTTCAGAAAATTACTTTGAAAATTTAAAAATTTTATTTGAAAGTTAAAAATTTAACTTTTTCATTTTGAATTGAAAAATCCCGGAATTGTATGACTTTAGATTAAAATTTAGGAAGTAAGGCAATTTTAAAGCATTAATAATTAAATATTTTCAAAAATGAATTTTGGAAACGGGATCATTTTAAATTTTTAAAAATTGAAATGGTATTACTTTTTAATAAAAGCATTCAAAATTTTATGATTAAAAAATAAACACTTTTGAATTTAAATCATTTTCAACTAAAAGCGATTAAAATTTGTCAATATAAAATTAAAAAAATAAATTGAATGTTTCAAAGTCGAAACTTCTGAAAATCTAGAATTTTACATTGTTATTAAATTAAAAAATTATATTTTAACAAAACAATTAATTTACTTTAATTCAATTTAATTCAATTTATTCCAATCAAATTCAATTTATTTCAATTCAATTCAATCCAATTCAATTCAATTCAATTTCATTTAATACATTTTTATTCAATTCAATTCAATTCTATTCTATTTGATTGTATTCTAGTCTATTATATTTTATTTATATTTTATTTCAATTTCATGTTATTTCATATTATCTCGTTTTATTTCATTTGATTTCATTCACTTTATTTCATTTCACTTCATTTCACTTCATTTCATTTTATTTAATTTCATTTCACTTCATTTCATTTCAGTTTAGTTCAGTTCATTTCATTGCAGTTGACTTCATTTCACTTCATTTCATTTCACTTCAGTTCATTTCATTTCACTTTACTTCATTTCTTTTTATTTCGTTCCATTTCAGTTCATTTCATTTCAGTTTACTTCATTTCACTTCGTTTCATTTCAGTTCATTTTATTTCACTTCACTTGATTTTACTTTACTTCATTTTATTTCATTTTACTTCATTTCACTTCACTTCATTTCATTCCACTTCATTTCACTTCATTTGACTTTATTTCATTTCACTTTATTTTATTTCACTTCATTTTATTTCATTTTAATTCATTTCACTTTATTTCATTTCATTTTACTTCACTTCATTTGATTTCATTTTAAAAAATTTTCAGTGCATTTCATTTCATTTCAGTTTTCTTCATTTCATTTTATTTCAGTTCACTTCATTTACTTCATTTCATTTCATTTCACTTCATTTCACTTTATTTCACTCCATTTCTTTTCTTTTCTTTCATTTCATTTTATTTTACTTCACTTCATTTGATTTCATTTAAAAAATTTTTCAGTTCATTTCATTTAATTTCTTTTCACTTCATTTCATTTCATTTCACTTCAAAAATTTTTCAGTTTATTTTATTTCATTTCAGGTTACTTCATTTCATATTATTTCAGTTCACTTCATTTCACTTTATTTCATTTCATTTCATTTCAATTCATTTCATTTCAATTCATTTCACTTCATTTCACTTCATTTAACTTCATTTCACTTTATTTTTTTTCATTTCTTTTCACTTTATTTCATTTCATTTCACTTCACTTTATTTGATTTCATTTTAAAAATTTTTCAGTTCATTTCATTTCACTTCATTTCATTTCACTTCACTTCATTTTATTCCACTTCATTTCACTTAATTTGAGTTTATTTCATTTTACTTTATATTATTTCACTTCATTTTATTTCATTTTAATTCATTTCACTTTATTTCATTTCATTTCACTTCACTTCATTTGAATTCATTTAAATAAATTTTCAGTGCATTTCATTTCATTCCAGTTTACTTTATTTCATTTTATTTCAGTTCACTTCATTTTACTTCATTTCATTTCATTTCACTTCATTTTACTTAATTTCACTCGATTTCATTTCTTTTTTTTCATTTCATTTCATTTCATTTAACTTCACTTCACTTCATTTTATTTCATTTCTTTTCACTTCATTTCATTTCACTTCACTTCATTTTATTCCACTTCATTTCACTTAATTTGAGTTTATTTCATTTCACTTTATTTCAATTCATTTTATTTCATTTTAATTCATTTCACTTTATTTCATTTCATTTTACTTCACTTCATTTGATTTCATTTAAAAAAATTTTCAGTGCATTTCATTTCATTTCAGTCTACTTCATTTCATTTTATTTCAGTTCACTTCATTTTACTTCATTTCATTTGATTTCACTTTATTTTACTTTATTTCACTCCATTTCATTTCTCTTTTTCATTTCATTTCATTTCACTTCATTTCATTTCATTTCACTTCACTTCATTTGATTTCATTTCAAAAATTTTTCAGTTCATTTCATTTCATTTCTTTTCACTTCTTTTCATTTCATTTCACTTTACTCCATTTGATTTCACTTCAAAAATTTTTTAGTTTATTTCATTTCATTTCAGTTCACTTCATTTCATATTATTTCATTTCACTTCATTTCACTTTATTTCATTTCATTTCATTTCAATTAATTTCATTTCAATTCATTTCACTTCATTTCACTTAACTTTATTTGATTTCATTAAAAAAATTTTTCAGTTCATTTCAGTTCATTTCATTTCAATTCATTTCATTTCATTTCATTTCATTTCATTTTATTTCATTCAATTTCAATTCACTTCATTTTATTTCACTTCATTTCATTTCACTTCATTTCACTTTATTTCATTTCACTTCACTTTATTTGATTTGATTTCATTTTTTTTTATATTATTGCATTTTATTTTAATTGATTTTATTTTATTGTATTTTATTTTATTTTATAACAAACAAAATTTAACCAAATAGTTGAATTTTTAATCCAAAGAATAAATTTTATACCAAGAAGAGAAATTTTTAACAAAATAGATGAATTTTAAATGAAATAGTTCCATTTTTATTCAAACAGGTGAATTTTTAACCAAGAAGATTAAATGTGTATAAAAAAAAAGATCAACTTCCGACAAAAAACAGAATAGTTTAATTTTCAGTTAAGAAGATTAATTTTTAATAAAAGAAAAACTAATTTTTAAACAAAAAGAATATTTTTTAATAAAAATCATGAATTTTTAACCAAATTTTGAATGTTCATAGGAATTTTCAACCTTAAAATTTAATTAACAACCAATTAAATTTATTTTTAACTAAAATCGTTAATTAGTCTCCAAGAAGATTTATATTCTATACCACAAAAGACAAAAATTTTGTATTTTATTTAAACTTTCTACCAAACATGTTAAACCAAATCTGAAATAGGGTAACTTTTAGTTAAAAATATTAGTTTACACAAAAAAAAAAAATTTTTCACAACGTAATTTAATTTTTAACAAAAGAAAATAATTTTCAACTAAAATGATGAATCTTTATACAAAAAGATGAGTTTTCAAGAAGACAGTTAAAATATTGACCCAAAACAATAATTTTCTACCAAAAAAATACAAGATTTCAACAAAAGAGATAAATTTTTAACAAAAAAGTTTAATTTTTGAGCAAATAGATGAATGGTCAACCAAATAGATTAAATTTTTATAAAAAATATTAATTTTTGATCAAAAACGGAATAGTTGAATTTTCGGTTACAAAGATTAATTTTCAATAAAAAGAACTGTTTTCCAATAACAAAAAAAAATTATTTTTAACCAAAAAAATTAATTTTGTATTAAAAAAGAGAATTAAAAAAAAAACTTTGAACCAAATTATCGAATTTTTAAAGGAATTTTCAACCTAAAAGTTTGCTTTAAAATTAACTTTTTCGTTAAAAATTAATAATTTCAGTATGAAAATTCTATAATTTTCTTTAAAATTCATGTAGTTTGTTAAAAATTTAACTATTTTCGTTGAAAGTCCAAACTTGGTTAAAAATTCACACATTTTGTCAAAAATTAAACTTTTTTGTTGAAAATTCGTCTTTTCAGTTTAAAAATGATATAAAATTAAAATTTTTGGTTGTTAAAAATTTAACTATTTTGGTAAAAATTCTAAATTTGGTTGAAATTGAACTTTTTTGTTAAAAATTAACTTTTTTGTTAAAAATCAACTTTTTTATGGAAAATTATTATTCTCGTTATTAAAATTTAAACCTTTGGTTGAAAATTCACATATTTTGTCAAAAATTTAACTATTCTGGTAGAAAGTCTAAATTTGGTTAAAAATTTACTTTTTTATTGGAAATTAAATTTTTTTCTTGAGATTTCGTCTTTTAAGTTTGAAAATGATATAAAATTAAAATTTTTGGTTGTTAAAAATTTAACTATTTTGGTAAAAATTCTAAATTTGGTTGAAATT